>JAUNZO010002618.1:0-29994 GCA_031894775.1 Chloris gayana
AAACTAGATCATGTGGCCCGCACAATTATGCGGGCTAGACACTATGTATGCATTTGGTCCATCTCTCAAGTGCTATGATTCCCCTTGGATGTCTGTTGTGCGTAGCATTGTTCTACTACATTTATGTTCTTAGAACCATGTTGATGGTGCTGGGAGGGCTGGTGTTTGAATATTTTTTTTATGTATATCATAGTGTGCACAATGCTTTGAGGAAATTATTAATAAAAGATTTGTTGACCAGGTATTTCTTTTAGTACAATTGTCTAGCATCTCTGAATACTTTTTTATTTGAAAGAAGTGTTTGTGACATGTATGTTATGCAGTGCATTGTTA
Source organism: Chloris gayana (assembly GCA_031894775.1). NCBI lineage: Eukaryota > Viridiplantae > Streptophyta > Magnoliopsida > Poales > Poaceae > Chloris > Chloris gayana. The sequence continues at coordinate 334 of JAUNZO010002618.1, forward strand.
GATGGAGAATGGCATAGTGTATCGAAATTATAGCAAGAAAACAATTTTCATTGTAACTTAATGAGAAATTTACAGTTATCAGCACTCTATAATTTGTAAATTTAAATCCTGACAGTTTTGGCTGGCAAACATATACCAATTCAGGTGAGATATCAACTTCAGGAAACAGCGATGGTGGTGTCCTTTATTTTTTTTTCAATTTGTTCCTTTGCTACTGCTCAATAATTGACAAAAACAATCTAGTTAAGTGACGTTTTATATTATTGTAAAATCTAATGCAATATGAATGATCTAAGTTCAAAATTACCAATAGTCATGACTTGTTTTCTAATGCTTTTTTTTTGTAGGATAGGACATTTGTAATTGAACATGTAGATTCAAGAGGCTATTGCTCTAAAAGTACTTATGGCACATAAAAATAGGGTGGCAATACACATGCAAACGTTTTTGGTCCATATATATACAAATATTTTTCAGAAAAAGGCTGTATGCGCTATCGTTAGATTAAATTTTCACCTGACCTACAGATGCTTTCATGTCACCCGCCTTGTCAGGGATCTCTATACTTGTATCAATCTCTGAAGGTCATAGGCATTTTTCTTTCTTGTCGAGCAAGATCAATGTCTGGGATTGTGGGTTGGGGATATAACTGCAACTAAAATGCATGTTATTGGTTAAAATGTAAATTAATAAGTACTGAAATGGTAGAATGTATATTGTGGGAATATTACTTGCTGCTGTTTTTTCCCCATCGTATGGCCTTTCTTTCATATCCATCATCATTTAGTTTAGCTTTATTTGGAACTTTATAGCATGAAGTTAAAGATATCAAACACAACGTCACGACACACATAGCCATATCATCCCTAAGTTTGTACTACTGTTTTGTGCTTTTGTTTACAATTCTTCTCTCTATTCGCTTCATTTGTGCTTTTGGTATCTGAAACAAAAACCACCGATCCAAAAACCTTTGTAGTGAAGGTACTACTTCTCCATGACAATCAGAACAAACAAATATTTATTATACTGAGAAAAGGTAGGGGATTGACAAAGCTGTACCTATTTGCGGCAAAGAAGATGCAAATAGTGGATGTTTGGCAGTGGACTATTGAACTCCTGCCGATGTTGGAGACGACGTATGGCCTCGATACGCTGGACAACTTTGATGCTGTTGTGGTCACAAAAAACGATAATTACAAATTTTTAATAATCTCAGTTACATGCATCTAAAAATACCTGAGAGCTAGGAATTTCAGCTATGAAAATTTGATAGGAGAGAAATCAACATCTATAGAGTAATGAAACCCATGAAATTTCGGGAAGGGCAGAGATGACGACGGATCAGGTACCTGGACTGATCTTTGATGACGTTCGATGTCCAGTTGAAGGCACTGACTTGATCAATATCAATAGACTATTGGAGGAAGGTGTATCTCTCCACGGGGGTGGTGTTGTGCAGATTCCAAGAATTGGTATTCACACAACATATACGCAGGCCAGTCACGAAGCTGTAGATCGATAGTCACATGATATATACGTAGAGATCGACCAGTCACGAAGCTCCATACTCTGGCTTAGAGATACCATACCTTCCTGAAGAAGGTAATTAATGTGGATCTGCCGGTTGTTTAAGGTGCAGATCAGCAGCCACCATACCATAGTCAATCGTGCCTCTCCTATGGCGGCTGTAGCAGCCTGGATAGGAGGCATCGAAAACAGTAGGGGGATACACGAGGGTTTGCGGAAGGAAAATATTAATAAACCGGTCTGTACATAACATATGACACGAAGGGCTAGATTTTAATCTGAGATTAGTTAGAAAACGGATTAATGGTCAGATGTTTTGCTTTTTTTGTGAGAATTTCTAGCCTATTTCTCTGTTTTTCTAGGCAACGTGGTGAGAAGTCCATCTCCTTTTATTATTAAATAGATATGAACCCATATTTTAAAACCATATGCCAAATGATTTTCGCTTCTGTCTAAATTTCTCTCTGATTTTTAATGTCCACTTCAAAAGAAGCTTAGTTACTAATTATATGATTCACAAAAATAATTGTATTATGAGATTTAGTTACTAATAACCAGTACCATTTATGACAACATTTCACCAAACATCCCAAGTGTTGTCCAATAGCATTTCTTCACAACCGGTTATGAAATCCCAGGCCCAGAGCTATGGCTCGGATATTCAATTCTGACTCATCATTAGATGTTTTGTCATAGTTAACTACTAGCATTGCGCTTGTAGGAACTTATGAGCTAGGCATCAGCGAAGATCAGTGCACGGGGTATAACCAAAAAACCCTTGGGCAACATTGCCATTGCGATCACTGAACCCAAATACTTTCAGAATCTAGCGAACTAAATAGAAATTCAGGAACACAAGATTACATACGCACTAACAATATGGTCTACATGCCCAAATTTGATCTGATTTGGATTCGACTCAATACATGCATCTCCTAAAGCTGGCTATCTATTATTATATTTATATTTGAGCAAGAAAAGAAGTCACCACGTTCGCTCTCAAGGCCAAGAAATTACCATGTTAATCGGAGAAAAAAATAAAAAGAAAAATTACCCACCACTGCCATTATGAAAAAATAGACCAAAATACCCTTAGATAAATTGCACCCTCTAATTTCCCATCCATATCCCATCGCACCCCTCACTATCATCGGTCCCTCTTCTGATACCCAAAACCAATCCATTCTTTTTAACAGCTTAGTGAATCTTAAGGACACCATCATGGACGCAAGTGTGAGCAATGGTCAAGACAGACCAGGTTCTGCTTCTGGACAGCTAATGTGTGGCTGATATAGAGGTCTGGTTGCCAAGCCGTAAGGCAGGCACACCATCCAACAATACTAAGTATGACAAAGTCCCCCGAGAACATGTATATTGCAGTGTTTGTCAAGGAGATCGTCACCGTGCAATCAAATTGAGTAATGTATGTCCAGTTGTTCTCTAATCTTAGGCTTAGATTGTTTATTAATTATTCTTTGATTCCTATCCACACGAGTTTGGAACTCTGGAGTCTGGATACCGTGGAAAAGAGCAATATTGAGGAGAGTATGATACGAATGTGATCCATCCTGCATGCTGATGTTTAGCCATTATTATCCCTAAAACAATCAATCATGCATGAAATGATAACATCGATTATAGAGAGAAACTCTACAAATAAATAAATAAACGTTTTTCCTTTTCTGTAACAAATGAACACCACATTTATATCACTCTTGGGTCATAGGATTTTTATAATACTTTTGACGCATCCAATTAATATGTGTCTCATGGCAGAAGTTTAAAATTGTGGAAAAAGAGGTACAGTTACACGGTGAATAGGGCTAGGAAATAATAATAGTATCCTCATGATGTAACTTATATGATGTCGAGGTAGGAAAACCTAAAACATTTAAACTAAAAATGTTGTTAACAGCAAAATTATTTTCATCAGCCTACAAATGTGCCATTCACAATTGATATTTATATAAAATAATGTTATCAAACTCCGGAATCAATATAGTATTGGAGGTAAATAGAGAAATTATTATAAATCATGTCAATAGTTGCTACAGAGAATTGTTATGGGTTTTAATGCATTTATATGAATAAATAGAAACAAATATAAACTTCCATAATTTTTTAGATTAATCCAGATAAATTGAAAGCATGTTAGAATTTTAACGTATCAAACTTTTTTAGTCGAATTTTAGGGATTCTTACAACAACAAATCAAGGTTAGCCGCGCAAGTGCGTGGATAGTTTGACTAGTTTATAGCAAAAATTTCGGTGTTGAATTTCTATCTAAAAATAATTCTATGTTATCATGGTATTCCCTAAATAAATAATTCCTTTTTGAGAAAACCTCAAAGAACTTCAACATTTATAAAAAAAGATATGAACAAGAAAATCAGGAAGTGTTCAACCAGTTGATCAAGCAAGAGCATGTTAGGCAGAATGTGTTGTAGGTTGCCAAATGAAGTGGATGAGTGAGAAACTCTCAACGAGCTTAAGTTCTTATGTTGGGGGAGTGTCATATATATGTTTTAATATGGAACTAAATGAGGGACCATGTGTAATGGCAGAGGCAAGGAGGGGCTACCGGGGCCGTACGCCCCGACCGCCCCCCCACCTCGAATGCTGGTGTAAAAAATTTTAATCCATTGGCTTTGTGCCCTTGTTTACGTGACATGCAGGCTGTATGGGCCTAAACAAGTGCTTTACGGTTGGGCTTAATTAGTGTTTTGATTAGTATTTTCTAAATGCCTAGTCCATCGTATGACTGTCGCGAGTCCCTGACCTATCCGAATCAGATCAAGCGAGAGATCGATAACATGCGTCGCCAACTGAATCTATGAACATACGAAGCTATGGCGTGCCTATGCTACCGCCCCTTCACCTTGAGACCGTCTCGGACAATCTACAGCCCGTGGCAACGATAGGCGTACACAGCTACTGTAGGATCCTGGCCAGGGCTTAATAGGATTGATATAATACTCATGTCAACAAGTTGCAACTTCTTTTCCGGAAGCTCATCTCTAAAGAACTCTAAGGTTAAGTGTGCTTGGCCTGAAGCAATTTAGGGATGGGTGACCGACCGGGAAATGTTTCCTGGATGTACACGAGTGAGGACAAAGTGAGGAGAAAAGACTAGTGTTGGTGTGTGGGGAAATCTTGAGGGCCTATTAAGCTCCTAGGTGTAAGCGGGCCCGGCCCGGAGTGGCGGGACGTTAGAGCTACGCTAGTCAACGAGTCGCCAAAGATCGAACCAGTCACGTACTCTCATTCATTCTTCGTCATGAGCCCTTGACACGAATGATCAGTGTCGCCTACGTGCGAGCGATTGGATGTCCACAGTCACGCGTCCCTTTCAATCGAAGCAAGTAGGTGAGACAATTATAATCTATGGATCCTTGTGTTGTGTTTCTTAAATTAATTTGATTATTGTAGACTGAATAGTAATTACAAATTGAATAATTGTTATTTTATAAATAATTATGTCTAAACGTATGGTAACGACAATGGAGTCATTTTACAATAAAAACAACGCATCTGATGCACTAGGCGATGATATAAAGGAACACAAAGTGCAATTTAGACTACAAAAAAGGTTAGATTTATGTAAGCATTTGTTTCTAATAATTTCATATATAATGAGATGGTAAAATTTATGACCTAATGCAATCATGAAAATGCCTATTATAAATGTAGCTAGTATCTTTGCTTGAAATTATGACTAGTGTGATATTTGATAGTGACTGTGCCCATTTATGATATGTTGATGTTCTTTAACCCGTCATGCTCCCCCTGCCTATATAAAGTTCCTGGCTCTGCCCCTACATGTGTACCTTCCACTTAGTGCCAACATTTGCATGGGAGTAATGTTGATCAGGATCACGTCGCCATTACAGCCCCAGATCAAGACACACATCTCCGAAACATCCTATTGACCGTGAAATGTGTGCTGTGCTGGCCAAGCACCGTGGTAGACTGTGATTCTTATATAGGTGCTAACACCGAGATAAGCACCGTAGTCAACTTTCGGCCGATGTGACGCCCCACTCCAGGGAATAAACTGTGTAACGTACAAATCCCTGGAACAGTAGTTGGTACACAGATGATACAAATTCGATACAACAACCTTTATTAATTCCTCAAAGGAATACAACTAGGAGAGACATGGTCTGGATTACAATCAAAGAGGTTGGAAGACTAGATTCACATAAAAGAGAACACACTGGAAAGCTTCATAAACTCCGGAGGCAACATCGAGCGAAGGACGCGGCCTACTCCTCGTCATCATAATAATCTCCATCTCCATCTCCATCTGAACGACTAAGCAACGAGTGAGTACATAAGGTACTCAACAAGCTCTATCACTAGCAATGGATAATAATATACATGCATTTGGATGTGGTCAAGGTAAGGTTAAGGTTTTGCGAAAAGCGTGAATGCAATGGGGTTACTACAGAAACAAATGGGTTCTTGAAGGGGAAAACATTTTATAATATTAGTTCGTTGGACCTAGGGGAGATATTCATCGATCCCGACAGTTCCCATAATTTTAGATAAGCCTTTCGACCGAAGGTCATAACAGCCGTGGCACTACAGGCCAACACCATTTTCAAAACTTACGGGCACAAGGCTGCCCACTCACACATCGAGGGTTTAGTATTCGTGACTAATCAACGAGAGCTCAAGGTTTGGTGTGTCAATATACCGTGACAACGGACATCCGGATAGTTTTATACACTATGTAGAGGCTGGTACACTTTACCCACAAGCTATATGTTCTTAGCTACGGAACATATAACGTTGTCACCGCAACTAGGCACGCTCAAAGTCCATCCCGAATGCCTAGGGATCCGATGGATATGGCACAAGCATACTGTCCACCATATATGTGCCAATTGCTGGACTTCACGAAATAAACAATCCCCGGACCTTCGTCATCTACTACACCCGGTGGAACTTCATGCTGCATAGTCCAAGGTTTGGTGCACAGATCCTGCCCATAACAGGTTCTCGTGGTTGTACACTAAATCACCAATATGGGGTCCGAAGATCCGGTCCTTATATGGCAGGGCAAACACTCGTCCATCGCAAATGGACATCACCTATACATCAAGTACTCTACACCAGTGCTAGGAGTTTCGCCCATGGTAGATAATTTCCCACCAATCTTCACCTTAACACGAGTTGGTCTAATCACCCACCCATCAACAGACACCACCAAACTCATTTTCACATATTTTCATAAACAAGGTGTATGATGATAATAGTAACAATTTCTAAGCAGGTACTACTACATTATCATTAACAAAGTTAACAATAATATCTAGGTTGATCTAGTGGTCTAACTGTAATCAAGGGAATAATATTCATATCTATAGGGATTTGAACATTATCATATAATAATCGGGTTCTAGCAAAATAATCGCAAGGATTTATGCATATAAGAGTAGCTATCCTAGATAGGTGCGATATTAAGCGAGTAATAGCATCCGTTTTAATTAAGGAATTGATAGAGCTTGCCTCCTAACGCGTCCTCGAAGTCTTCCTCGAAGTCCGAGTCCTTTGGCTCCAGCTCTTGGTTCTCCTCGTCTACAAACAAGCGTTAATATACGTAAACTATCGTCACATAAAATAACAAGGACAAAAAGTAATAACAAGGAAAAACTGAATAAAATGGAGTGAAGAGGAAGGCTCCAAGGGCTAGGGTTTGTTATGACGATTCCAACGGCGTTAGCATCGCTCGAAATTGAGCTACGGTTGAAAAGTTATGGTCGTCGGAAGTCCTAGGGTTGTTTTTGTAAAATGGCCATGGCTTCTATTAAAAGGAAGGATATTTTGGTAATTTAGAAAGTGGATGGGCTAAAATGCAAAAGTTCAATTTTGGTTGGTTTAGGGACCTATTTGTATTTTTTGCAAAAGATAGGGGGCTTTATGTAAAATTCTAGGGGCTCTTAACTAATTTTGGAAAAGGCCAGGGAGTGTTATGTAAAAACTGGATTTAAAAGGGAATGAGATTTATTTACTAAAGGGAAATCCTGTGGAATATGTCCATGGGTCATGTGGACCGGATCGGCGGCATGGTCCACCGGTCCACGGTAGACTAACGAGCCCTGCAGCCTTAAGGGCTGCCGGAATCGGGATTCAGAGCGTCCCGAGGCGGTCGGAGAGGGAGCCGAGAGCACGTTCGTGACCCCGGGTCACGACGGAGCTGGTGGAGGGGTCGCGTGTGCGTGGCGGTGAGGGGTGGAGATGGGCCGGCCTACCGGAGGTGGTCACAACGGCGGTGGGTGGCGAAGGCGTGTGGGGAGAGGCGGATTTGGACGAGCGAGGGGCCGGGGAGGTGCGCGCGCACATAGCGGCGCCTTAGCTCGGGCGAGAGGGTGTTGAGGTGGTGCCACAGCGGAAGGGGGAGAAGGGGATGGGTGGCGGCCGGTGGCGGGACGGAGGGTGGAGGGAGTTGAGAAGCCGGAGGGGAAACTTGCCTTGGTCGGGCTTCGGCTGGGTGGGGCGAGCAGGCGGAGGAGGAGGGGCTTTTATACCGGAGGAGGTGGGGTGCGGCCATGGAGGAGCGGGGCCGAGGCGGCAGCGCCGAAGCGCAGAGGCGAGGCGGGTGCATGCACTAGAAGAAACTATTTATTCCATGACGAGTCACTTTCCGTCGTAAAAACCTAAAAAACCGTCATAAATTGCCCATTGTGATGGTTTAGAAATCCGTTATGGATTGAGCGTGGCGGATTAAATCGCGTGACGATTTTCTTCAAACCGTCACAGTCTAACTCAATCTATGACAGTTTAAAACCGTCATAATTTGATTTAGGCCCAATCCAATCTAGCCCGAAGCCCAATATTAATGACAGTTAGAACCGTCACAAATTGAACCGCCATATATTACTAATTCAACTGTCACAAGACACATGGCAGCTGGTAAAGACGACTGATGTGGACGCTGACATGGCAGCATTTGATGACACAAAAAATGGACAACGTGTCCCACTGTCATTCGGCCATGTGTGATACTGACAGAGTCATTCGACCAATTCATTACATATAAAAGAATTTAATAAATATTTTTGCATCAAAATTTGGTCTGACATTAATTTGAAATGTATCCACCAGTCTATTCATTACAAATTGAGTTTAGATCTAACACATTCATATACAGATGCTTATAACAAAGATGAAGTCCCTAGCTTAGCACACTAATTCCTCTAGAGAAACAAACAGCTCTGCACCTATAAACTTCTAGCATAATCTTTCTATCCTTATGTTGAGTGCACCATCCGAATCCTGCAAACACACATAGACAAGAAAATAGAGATATTACGGCTTAAGTTACATTCACAACATTCAAAAATCACATGCAAGTTAATCGGAATATTCAGATTTGTATACGCAAGAAAAATAGATATAAAAACTCACATGTACTAGTAATACCCACCACCAATCACAATGGAAGAGAATTCTATATCGGAGCAGCTATTGTGCATATCATTTTAAATATGATGCTACTGATTTCAGTATTAGACAGTGAAGAGTCAAATCTTCAAATGTTACTTCATAGTAATATTCTCTATGTAATTTTGACACTGATAATTCTGAGGCAAATTACTATATGCTACAAAACTTGGGCTAGCTGACCAGACATATGCATTTGATAAAGAAACGAACATGCCTCCCCGTAGATGCAGTACAGTACTGACTAAATGTTATGCAAACAGTATTCAGTCCTGCAAGTAGATGAACGAGGAACCGCGGCAAGCACTCACCATTATGCCGGAGATTAGTGACTTTTATTGACTGCTATGGAGTCCAGATTGATTAACGAAAAACCAACATGCTACTGCCCTCCAAGAGCTGCTACTGCACATATGAGAACGAGTGGTTCCAGGAACGGAAGATGCAGAACAAGAACACTCGAAGAACAGCGCACGAAACAGTAGTCTGCCTAACACCGAAATCACCAAACCCTGTAAAAAAAATCCTTAAATCATGAGACTCGAACAGCATGGTCACCAGATCATGTGTCATTGTTCCTACTGAAAGCGCCCAGAAAGATTGAGAATTAAGCACCAATTTCAGATATTTCGTGGAACACTAGCGAAATGGGGAAAACATGAAAATCTAAAATTAAACCTTACTCATAAGGGGGGCCATCAATCCATCGCCAATACATCGTCTCACAAGTCCTAGCACTGAAAGCCACAAAGAAATCCGAGCGAAATCGCAAAGTCAACGAACGAAAAATCAACAAAAATAGCAAGTTAGGGAGGAGGAGGAGCACGAGCTGGTGCAAGGCCGGCGTGGGAGGGGTAAATTCCGTAGCAGAGCATCGATCCAAGGGCATGGACCATGCGCATCTGGACGCCGGTTGCCATGGGTAGACAGGAAGGGGAATGCGGCGGCCAGAGAGAAGGGTGGAGACCGGAGAGGTGCTGGGTGAGGGCTAGGGTTTTGATTCATAGCACCTCAGTGTTAGTATTTATTCCATGACTGATCAATCTCAGCCGTACAATATAATCTAATGGCATATGTTACAATGAGCTCATTAAATTGGGCTGAGGAAAGAGATTTTTTATCTTTCCGGTCCAGCAACGGCCCAAATCGATTTAATTTCCAATTTTGACTAACTAAAATATATTTACACAATAACATGCAAAAACATAATCTCGTGAACTCCAACACATTTTTCAAAAACACTAGACTATATGAATGTTGTTATCTAGAATTTTCAAGGAAAAAAGGAACTCCTTTACTATTTTATATAGTTTAAATAAATTTCTACGTGTTTAACGAAAGTAATTTCGAACTGAACTATATATACCCAAAATAAGATTTTTAAAATTGTATAAAAATTATATTTCGACTCATAAGTGTCCCAAAACCCTGTGTACTTGAGAGAGAGGAAAAAATCAATTATTTCATATTGATAATTCGATTTTCAATTTCAAACATATTATGAAATAATTACAATAAATCAAATTTTGGTCAAAACATTCTAAAATTTGGCATGACAACATATTTTAGGGCCTTGGACTTGTGATAAATGTGTCACATGATTTTGAAAATGTGACATTGTTCATTGTTCACAAATGGAACATCTCTCTCATAGATTCACACAAACTCAAGTTAAACTATGAAGTTTGCAAACCTCACAATACATTTGAATTAATAAGCACCTCAGATTTTGACACAATCTTATGTTTACTATAACATTAGACAATATGAAGTTACATTCTTAGTTTCTATGAAAAAACTAATTTATTTTATATTTTTTAATTTGTCAAAGAAGAGTAGCTAAATCCTAAGTATACAGTAAATAATGCTAATGTACCAACAAATGCTATAGAAATAAATATCGTGATTTTAGAAAACAATAGAAAAAAGAATTACCAAATTTGGATTCTCTACCGGAGAGAAATACAAGTTACAAATTTTAATCTCGCATCACAAAGAGAAATCTGATATATTCAAGTGTTCTTCATGTCAACCTTAAATTCCAGTGATATAAAGACTTAAAATTTTCTAAATCCTAACAGCTCACAAATTCCGTAGTGGTCTGGTGGTAGAATTCTTTCTTCAGGAATTGGAGATCCCCGGTTCGATCCTCATCTGCTCATATTTTTGGTGCGTGGTGTGGATAGGGCAGCCTGGTGACGTGGACAGGCGGCCGGGTTGTGGACCTTATGTAGCTCAGCGCTGCCCCTTACTTAAGAAAGAATTGTTCAATAATTGTACAGAGATAGGTTTGGCGCAGTGGTATGGTTGTTTGCCTTGAACATTGAGGTCCTGTGTTCAATTCTAGTTTGTGACAACTATTGTTTGAATAATTTTTTTTGCATTAGTTGACAGATGAGCTCCAAATAAAAGGCAACCAAATGTTAAAAAATATTTCTATACTGTCACTATATTATGGGTCACAACTCATGACAAATTCATTAAACCGTCACTATATTATGGGCCAACTCATGACGAATTCATTAAACCGTCACTATATTATGGGTCTAATATCTACTATTGCAAATCTGTGATGGATTTCTAAACCGTCACCTGTAATCTGTCATAGAATAAATAGTTTCTTCTAGTGATGGGTGAAGGCAAAACTGGCCATGCATGTGCGGCGCATGGCGACGACCGGGGTGGTCGCTTGGTCGGAGGCGGGCGACGGAAGGGGAACGGGGCGCGAGTGATGTCTCGGCATGGTGCCGTGACCGAGGAGAGTCAGGTCAGTGCGTGAGGCCAAGGGGGAGGTGACAGCTTGGGCGAGAGGGCGGGGTTGGCGGGGTGCTCGAGCAGGCGGTGGTGGTAGCGCCGGCGGGGGACGGGGCGGCCGTCGTGTCGTGGCGACGCGTGGCGCGCGTGGCGCGGGGAGGACGACGGAAGGGTGGGACCTTGTTGGCGGGCTGGGCCGGGGAAGAGAGAAGGAGGCTTAATCCCTTTATTGTTTTCTATTTCTTCCACTCTTTCTCCATAAATCAAAATAGTATCAAATAACATTCAAATAAATTCCCATAATGCAAAATAAGGTAAATTAAAATAAAAGCAACCAAGTTTTCAAGAGTTAGTATTTTATTTAAAAATTTCTAGGTGTTTTCTAGCTATAGTTTTAATTTAGACTATAATTCCTATTTATTTGCGAAATTATTTTTCCTAAATAAAATAAAATGGTTTATTTGGAGCATTTTAAATGGCCGAAAATCGGGGTGTTAGCCGAGCTTCACGTTGAATCCGCCTACCGCTGTGACAGTGGTTCGTCACCGATTTACTCTATCCTTGTGAGCTTCAGTCTAATTCCGTCTCCGTTCTTTGATTTGTCTATCATTTTGCCTCCGATGACTTGTATCCGGACCAAGTTATCCTCCAAATTTCACTCTCAATGCCGCCAAGCCGCGAACGTAAACTAAGCTGCCCGTGGATCTCAATGCTGATGCCGCGCTAGACAATCCTCATCGATCGTCGAAGTATAGTTGCCACCCGAGCTGTCCGTTCAATGCCGAGCATTATTGAGGCACCGAGCACATCACGGAATGAGTGGAAGAGATGAGGAGATTCAGGGAGTTCACCGCCGACCATCGTATTTGTGAACTAGAGCTTCTGGAGTCAAGTTCGTAGTCGATTAGCATCCTTCTGGTGAATTTTCGAATCCATCAACATTCTCCCATAAGCCTTTGTTGTTTCTCTTGTGTTGATCTGGATTCGTGAATTCAATTTGTGCTGATCTGGTCACCGCGGTGCTTTCGGGTGGCTTCACGGACTGAAGCCACGGAAAACTCATTGTTCAACATCGTTTGTCAATTTCCAGTGAGCTCTATCTAAATATCATCGCCGTTCCTTAACCTTCATCATGATAAGTCCCTCTTCGCTTATTTTTGCCCTCGGATCTGATGCAAGAATGCCGAAATGCCACTCTTGCCACCGGATGCGTTGCCAAGTTGACAAGTGAAGCTGTGCAAGGAGTCAGTCACCGGTGTGTGCAGAACTCCCTTCCATCGCCACATATGGCCTTGCTGCTCTGCTTGAGTGAAAGCGAAAACCTTTCTGATGCCTTTCTCATAGGTTCCCCTCACGTTGCTGCCTATACTGGACAATTGGCATTTACTAATTGGAGGCTCTTTTTGAGGCCTCCACATTAATCGTAGAAAAATCCTAAAAATTCTCACAAAAAAGCAAAACATCTAGCTATTAAACCGACGCCACAATAAATAATATCCATTAGATCTAACTTGAATTACATTACCCATCTTTGCCATTATAAAAAATACTTAAAATAGCTGTAAAAAAATAATTAAAATACTGTTGCAACATAACCGTTAATATCGAACTCCAAGATACATGCCAACATATATTAGATCTAACTTGAATTAAATGATCCAATCCCATGAATGAAAAACTGTTTTATCATCTTTCACTCGGAGGCCAGGCACTGTTGCAACATAATCGTTAATATCCAACTCCAAGATACATACCAACATATATTAGATCTAACTTGAATTAAATGATCCAATCCCATGAATGAAAAACTGTTCCATCATCTTTCTAGAGATCATGTAGTGGACTCCATCCATCGCGCCCGGCCTCCGAGTGAAAGCGCAATATCTTTCAAGCTACTAGCCATGAACTTCCATCATCAATCCACTCCTGTTGTTGCGATGGACTATATGGCCACGAACTCCATACGCCCGTTCTGAGATCCAAAAGTTATTGAAGGAGGTTCCTCCATCGTCATCGTCGGGAAGCGGTACTACATTTGTAGGAGGGTTACTAACATCAGTTTCAGCTGATGCAAGACAAATCTTCAAAATAAAATAATATGAATGTTTTTATAGGAACCTATCGAGATATTCAGCGCCCCATCGTGATGAAAATCATCACCTGACGACGTCTGCAATCAAAGGAGATTAATTATAATGTTCAGGCTTATTAATCCAATGGTAGTCTTTACATGTTTTCTTGGATTCCCAATTGCATTAGCAGTATTTTTACCAGCTCTTACATGTAGTGCCCTATACGAGGTAATATCACGATCTTTCTAGGAACCTATCAAGGTATTCATCCCCATCAGGATGACAATCAATCATCTGATGACATTCCAGAATCAAAGAAGAATAATTATCAAGTTCAGGCTCCTTAATCCAGTGGTATGTCTTTCCCTTTTTCCTTAGATTCCGAATTGCACTAGCAGGCTTTTACATGTATTAGCTTGCTAAGGCCCTATATGAGGTTGAGAAATTGTATGAATTATGTGTCGTTATTTTAATGGATGCTTCTAAATGCAAACAATTACTAACTTGACTAAAATATCTACTGATCTGAATCGTAGCTGAAGACAAGTCCAGTGCTTCTGTTCTTTTGATATTTTAATTGCAACAATCTAAGCTTACGTTTTTTCTCAGTAATAGTGGTGATGTGTATTTTGGAATGTGTTGACAGTAAACATCTAATTACAGACCATATGTATAGCACTTTTGGCAGTAAAGAAATTATTCGTGCGCAAAAAGAATGACTCAAACAGATCCTGTGACTTATGATGTGTATGGGTCAAAAACTATAAAAATTTATCACATATGAAAACTAACACAATGACAAGAGAACCAAATTTTTGTTGTGTGCAAGTGATACGATATTAGACTACGTCATCCAACGTTGAACATACAATTTCATTTGTATTTCAAATAATCTATATTTAAATAATTCTTTTTTATATATTGTGAATTTTAATTATACAAACATGATTCATTAAGTTCAAAACCTGATGCATATTCATTTTTAAAATTATAATAGGTAGCCCGTGCGGATGCATGGGTTGACAGACTAGTCTTATGTTATATTTACTAATTGGAGGCTCCTTTTAAGGCCTCCACATTAATCGGAGGAAAATCCTAGAAATTCATACAAAAAAGCAAAACATCCGGCCATTAAATTGGATGCTTAACAAATCATAGCCAATGGATCTTACATGCACGATTAGCTTTAACGTCTTAGGCCGTGTGTGGCATGGATACATGCTGTATACAATCAACGGAAGTCCTGGCTAAATAAGGAAAAGATCAATCGCATAAGTTAAACTTGCATACAAAAGAAGATTCACGCATATACGTGGGAGAGGTCGGAAGCCAGAATTTCCTACTTTGCAAGAGATACAAGATTTGATTCCTCAGTAGTGTCCACGATCCATCATAATATTGGCAACATATTACCGTCAGCATCGTCATTACTGATTGCGAATGTTGACTGGGGGAACGTGCACGTCTTCCTTGGCTTCCTTTGAGCGCTGGCAGCAGCAGGAGCTAGCAGTAGGAGACTAGGAGGGGTACATGCTGGTGATAGGAACGACCGTCTTTGGACCGTCCTGGGATAGCTGCAGAGCAGAGAAGACATACATGCAGGACGCCTCGCGTGTGCAAGATGCCAATCGACTCTATCAGTTATCCATTATAAAATCGACCTCATGGCATCGCAAGAACCCAAGGCTTCATCAAGGGGATTGGAAAAGCAGGTAATATGTATACATCAATCATTCTTGGCTTCAAGTTTAGCAGGCATTTGTTAACATGCATGGTTATCTGTGTTTGTGTCAAAATAGTCATTATAAAACGGATTTGTCTAGGTCAAGTTGATGCAAGAACCCCAGCTATCACCAAGCAGGTCGTAAAAAAAGATAATATAGATAAATCTTTGCTGGAAAAGTTACCATGTATTTTTTAAAGATGCAATGCAATACGTGTTTTCTGTCACAATAGCATTAGCACAATAGGAAGTATTTTGGCTTCTCACTTAGCACCAGCATATGGAAAGAGGTGTATAATAACTATGTTTTTCATAGTTTTGCATATAATTATTGAAGTTCCATTAAATCTCGAGCTGCAAGTAGGCAATTCTTTTATTTGCATTTTTTAAAAAATCATAAGTACAGCAGCCAGCAAAAAAAATATGATTGACTCTCTTCTATAAGTTTCCCTAAGACATAAGCTGATTTACTGTGAGTAGATTAAGCAGACTAGGCTGATGATGTTGGAGGACAATAAGAACCTGATTTTCTTATGCTTATTGACGTTGTATTGTTACCATACGGAAGCTACCGGCAATATCTTAGAATAATCTTGGCTTGGAAAAAATAATGGATTATGATAAGTTATGGTCTGTTTATATTACTTTAGTCAAGTGAGCCATAGTTTTTGTTGTTGCTTATGAGTAATACAGTAGAAACAAACAGGCTATAAGATAGTAGGTCAAAAGCAGTCCAATAATTAATTTTGACATATTTTACACATAAATAAAAAGAAGACTATTAGAAAGAAAGAATTTTTCATTAGATAAAAAGTGGCAAATAAATGTTTAAAACTTAGTGTGAGTCTGGAAACTTGAGTAACGTAGGTTAAAAGTTGTGTTTCCATCAGGAATCTCTGGAACAGTCTAAATGGTATTGACGATTAGTTAGCTAGGGGACTTCGATTTGTTGATTCAACTCTTAGATCTTACCACATCCTTTTGTAAAACCTTAAAGATCTCCTTTAACAAGAACATCCAGTGACCATACAAATCACGGGGGATAACTGAGCAATTGTGAACCACCTAACTTAATAGTAGTTTATATTTACTTCATAGAGCACTAAAATAGTCCATCACATATATTACTTCGGAGGGAGTATTTTTTTGCAACTGTTAATTAGGCATGTCGTCCTAGCTTCAAATATACATAAAATATTTAATGATACTAAAATAAACTCTTAACATACATATCATTGGAAAAAATATATCAAAATCTTAAACTACATAGCATTGGAAAAATATATGAAACAATGAGAATAAGAGTAAAGAAACATGTGCGACATAGTTGTGATATGAATGGAGATGAAACTTTCAAATTAAAGAATAGAGAAACAAATACATTAAATTGTGAAGCATAATACTTATCAATTTTATAATCTGATTAATTTCCCTCTTCTATTTATTATCACTACATTGTGATAACATTATACTATTATAAAACATGTATCAAAATAGTTATTATTGATAAAGTCATAGTTTATTAATTTAAAGTATAACGGTATATTGAATTTGTGAAGAATAAATGTTTTTTCTAAGTTCTATCTTATTTGCTAAGTATAATCGAAAACTGCTAGCCCGTGCGATTGCACGGGTTCGATGGGCTAGTTTACGTAATTGGTAGATAAGTTTTTTTGTTTAAGCAGACAATCCACTGTATTGATGTGGTTCAGGAGCGACAACATTTATATGTAAATTGCAGAGTTCATACTGCAGATCTGCATTGTGATTGTGGTTGCTATTGGTACCTCACCCAATCCCATCTAGGAACCATCCTGCCAGCAGAAGAACGATGTCACTAGCTATCAACTAGTACCATTTTGATTTAATACATCTGAGTCTAACTATGACAGCTCAAGCACGATGGATCCTCCACGGGCTATATAACAACTACTAAAGATCTTATTTCCTATCTGAAATGTCTGATCAGTCATAGACATACTACAACCAAATAGCAACTAAACCTAAGAATGGGAGGTATCAAGAAGTGTCTGACAAGATGAACATTACACGATGGTTTGAGCTTCCGAACATTCATAGAGATGGAATCAAAGTTGCTACAAACTTCCTCTTTCTTTTGGCGGACGACGAGTCACCCATGTGCATTCTTTTTTGTTGAAGCCTCAATACGGATGGTTTCATGTGCATGGTCATAAAGACTTGGTCCATCGAGCCTACCTTTGTAGGCATGGACCACTTGTAGTTAGAGTGGGTATCATTAAGGAAAAAGAGGATGAAAAACTGAGCTGCGCCTGGACCATTAGGATTGCAAATTTTGCATTTTGCTTTTGGTTGGGGGCTAACCCAAAACTATTTAAGATGAATCAAATCTTCAACGACATCATGAAGCTCATACACATCAAATAAACGAGAGGCTTAAAGGGCAGGTGATGTCTTGTCTCAAAGAGCAGGCTAGCTGGTTGTACCTTCAACCCCGTTCCTTTCTTGATGGCATGAGTTTCATCGGTTTCTTTCAATTGCCTTCATCCCACTGCCGGGCACACATACTTGACGGCGATTATGTTCTGAATATGCTGCTGAAAAAACGAATAGACCATTTGTTTTGTGAAATGTATCATAGTGGGTCATTTTAACAGTTAGCTAGATTCAGCTCTACTTGCACTACAACAAATCGCTACTGTAGCGGCAGACAGAAAAAACACGTAACGGCGCTAATAAAAGTGAGCCGCAGTTAAAAATCGCTATGATTTTTAGCGGCGGGCCACATTATGGCCCGCCGCTACAAATAGTTTTTAGCGGCGGCTTGCAAAAGGCCCATCATCACAGTCCATCTCACAAACCCTATACTGCATTGTAATATAAATAACCGGTCCCTTCCTCCACCATCCTTCCCAGCCGCCGCCCCCCACCCTCTCTCTCTCTCTCTCTCTCTCTCTCTCTCTCTCTCGCTCTCTCAGCTCCCCGGTGCCCCGACCCTCCCCGCGCGGCGCCCGCCGGCCGCTCCCCGGCGCGGGCAGGGCGACCCCGGCCCTCCCCGCGCGGCGCCTCGCCGGCCGCTCCCCGGCGGGAAGGGCGAGCCCGGCCCTCCCCGCGCGGCACCTCCGCCGGCCTCTCCCCGGCGCGGGAAGGGTGAGCCCGGCCGCTCCCGGCGCATGGGCGGCGGATCCGCCGCCGCCTCCCCTCCTCCGACCCCGGCACGGCGCATGGGCGGCGGATCCGCCGCCGCCTCCCCTCCTCCGGCCCCGGCGCGGCGCATGGGCAGCGGATCCGCAGCCTCCCCCTCCTCCGGTGCACAGCGCGGCGCATGGGCGGTGGATCCGCCGTCGCGTCCCCCTCCTCCGGCGCACGGCGGTGCATGGGGCAGCGGATCCGCCGCCTCCCCTCCTCCGGTGCACGGCGCCTTCGACGCACGACGCGCAGCGCATGGGACGGCATGGAGCGGGCCCACGTGGGCCCGTTTTTTTATTTCACAGTTTAGCTGTAGCGGCGGGTGGTTTCAATTCTGTGGAACCCGCCGCTACAGTTTTTTATTTTTAGCTGCGATTGGGTAGCGGCGGGCCACTATACCCGCCGTTATAGCGGGTTTCGGCCCGCCGCTACAGTGTTTATTTGTGGTAGTGTTGGATAAACGGTGCCTGTGTAATGTTCCTGTGTTATGCTCGTAATAAATGTTGTTGCATCTTGCTTGTATGAAAAAGAGGTTAGGTGTGTTAGCAAATAACCTGATTTTGTTGTGCACACGGACAAGTACTAGACATTAATATCCAAAAAGCTGCATGATCTCTTTCAGATTATATATAATCACAACATAATGATGGATTATGGTTTACTTAGGCCATTGGATTGCTTTCTTTTCTTCAGTTTATAAGGATTAATACGAATGGTCAGCACCATTAACCCATCCGTCACATTTTTGTCCTTCATATATAACAAGACTTTCCTCTAAGATATCGATAACTTGCCAGCTCGAACACTTTGTCATTGCCATAATTACAACCATAATTAATCTTCTAATTTCAGCATTACAAGATATATAGCATCTGCTCCATATATCGGTACCTGTCCTTCGTTTCGTGTCACTGTCATCCGTGCGAGTCTGCGAGCCCAAGCGCAGCGTGTCCTCAACGGCTCCAAACGCGAGTTGTTGGCTGGATGCTAGGCCGAAACCAGCAATCTGTTCATTTTTTACAGATAATGGAAACAAAGTTTACATTGTTTCCGGCTTCTGCATGATGCACACAGCCGTTTTTTTTAATTATTACAAGAAAGCGATCGACCGACCGCGCAACGGGGAACCAAACTAGGAGTGACCAAGTCCATTATTAAATTTCCAACCGAAACTAACAAAGAGCTCCATAGCGGCAATCTCCATGGATAAGCAGGCCGATCGGATATCGAACATGGTCTCCTTAGGCTGCAACTGCGCCCAGTATCGCAACCAGTAAGTCCCCCTGAAAAATGCCTGCAAAAACGAAGAGTACATTATAGTATTAAAACACAAATCATTTCTGCAGCGCCATATGGCCCAGCAAAGAGCCGCTACCCCCACGAGAATAATCTTACGGGCTTTCAAATTGAAATTAGAAAGCCAATTGCTCGTAATATGAGCAACTGATCTAGGTGGGGACAATCCCGTAGCTATTTCAACTACCCTCCAAAGGTTCTTGGCGTGATGGCAATCAAGGAAGAGATGTTGAATTGTTTCATCCTGATTACTGAAGCAACACTTCTGACTACCTCTCCAATTCCTTTTTATAAGATTATCCTTTGTCAAAACCACCCCGCGAGCGAGGTACCAAAGGAAAATTTTAATCTTTAAAGGGAGTTTTAGTTTCCAAATCCCCTTGTGTCGAAAGGGAGTGTCCTGGTTTATTAGGTGGTTATACATGGATCTGGTCGAAAACATACCAGATTTATGTAATTTCCAAGACACTCGTATCCCTGTCACTAGATAAGGAAATGTGAGAAACTTTAGCCACGAGAGTATCATATTCCGTTCGTTTTACCCCTATCAAGTCCCTCCGGAAAGAGAGGTTCAGAGGATGTTGACCCATAACTATCGCCACTGTTTCATGTGGCTTACGGACAACATGATATATGTTCGGGTAAAGTTCACGGAAAGGACGATTGCCACACCATGTATCTTCCCAGAACCGTATTTGGCTCCCATCCTTTATATTAAAATTGATGCATGGAAAAAAATCGTCCTTGACTTTCAAGAGGCGGCGCCGAAGTGGGAGTCTCCTTGTTTGATTTCGGCTCTGTGCGAGAGTTCTCGAACCCGGATATTTATTCCGGAGAAGAGACTGCCATAAGCCATCCTCATTTAGGAGTTTGTATAACCACTTACTAAGAAGGCATTTATTCTGGGCCTCTAAGTCTATGATTCCAAGCCCTCCTTGATCCTTTGGTCGACACATTATGTCCCATTTGGCTAGGCGGTATTTGTGGGTATCTTTACCCCCTTGCCAATAAAATCTGGAACGTATCGAATTAAGAACCTTAAGGACTTCCTTAGGTATCTGTAAAAAGGACATCATAAACATTGGTAGACTACTAAGTACTGAATTAATCGTAGTTAGTCGTCCCCGTAGGAAAGATGTTTCACTTTCCAACAGTTTAGTCTTCCTTCGAATCTTTCCACTATTATTCTCCAATCACTATTACTGAGTTTTCTATGGTGCATCGGAATACCTAAATAACGAAAAGGGTATTGTCCAATCTTACAACCGAAAAGATCAGTATACTGATCTTCGAATTCTTTTGCCTCACCGTAACATAATAATTCACTCTTGTGAAAATTGATCTTAAGGCCCGACAGTTATTCAAAGGCGCATAACAAAAGTTTCATATTTTTCGCCTTTTCAATGTCGTGGTCCATAAATAAGATGGTGTCATCCGCGTATTGCAAGATAGACAGGCCATCCTCCACAAGGTGAGGGATTATTCCATTGATCTGTCCATCATCCTTTGCCCTTTTAATGAGCACGGCTAACATGTCAGCCACGATGTTGAACAATATTGGGGACATTGGATCCCCTTGGCGCAATCCTTTCTTTGTCTGAAAGTAGTGTCCTATGTCATCATTTACTTTGATACCAACACTACCTCCAGAGATGAACCTTTCTACCCAACGACACCACTTAGGGGAGAATCCCTTCATACGTAGTGTCCGTTGTAAAAAGGACCACTTAACTTTGTCATATGCCTTCTCAAAATCGATTTTGAATATGACTCCGTTACGCTTCTTTGTGTGGAGTTCATGAATTGTCTCATGTAAAATGACAACCCCCTCCATGATGTTACACCCAGGCATGAAAGCCGTTTGAGAAGGCGAAACTATGGACTCGGCTACTGCATTGATTCTGTTAGTTCCAACCTTAGTAAAGATTTTGAAGCTAACATTAAGCATACAAATAGGCCAGTATTGTTGAATCATTTTAGCATCGGTGGTCTTTGGTAATAAAGTAATGATACCAAAGTTGAGGCTAAAAAGAGGCAGCTTCTCCTCATGAAAATCTGAAAATAGATTCATAAGGTCTGTTTTAATAACTTCCCGGAAGACCTGGTAGAACTCCGCCGGGAATCCATCGGGCCCAGGAGATTTATTATGTTCCATCTGGAACACAGCCTCCTTTACTTCCTTTTCAGTAAAGGATGCCGTGAGTATCTCATTTTCCTCTTCAGTCACTTGTGGGATATCCTCTGTCTGGGATTCGACCAAAGTGAATGAATTTTCAGCCGGAGAGCCAAACAAGTCTTTATAATAGCTTGTTATATAGGCCTTGAGCTGCTCATCACCAATAACAACCCCATCCTCTTGTTCTAGATGGAAGATGCGTTGTTTGCGATGTTTGCCATTCGCAACCAAGTGGAAAAATCTGGTGTTGTTACCACCTTCCAACAAGGTTTTGACTTTAGCACGTTCATACCATTTGATCTCCTCCTCTCGTAATAAAGTCACAAGTCTTTCCTTTAGATAATGTTTCCAATTTATCTCTGCCGCGTAGAAATAGCAATGTACTTCACCTGCTGGAGCTTGACGACGTCAGCGGCGAGGTGTTGTGATGGAGTTCGAAGGCAGGCTTATGTCTCTTCGACGGCAGCTGCAGTGGTGATTTCTACCGCTGAGGTAGAGAAGAGACGTCAGGGGCACAATTGGTATTCCAGTGGCACGAGAAGGATTACAACTTAAGTTCAATGGCATATGTATGGGATATATATTTTAGCGGTGGTGGTGGATAAGAGATTAAAGTACACCCACTGAATCCCGTCCCTTTTTTTTTTTTAATTCGTAGTCAAGTCTCTCCTCGTAAGTACCAACTACCTGCACTTGAGCTCTATATGACTACCATACTTTGATGCTATAAATAATACACAACATCAGGAAACACATTATATCGCTAGAAAATCAAAACAAGTTCGGTCCTCTGCAAAACTATAAAACATGTATCCGGCAACACATTATATCGCTCATGTCATTATACACGCATCCTACAAGAAAGCAGCAATAACTAGCTAGCTAGTGCCTAATTAAGAATGGGATGTATCAGAAATCTCCATACCACTCGTTTCTCACAAATAACGTAGGCGGACTTGTGGCTAACCTCGATGTGCTATGGTTATGCCGAATGAAGTGCGGCGTTGGTGCTTTGATGCCAGGTCAGAAGCCTGTCATCCCGTCCGCCCCAGAAGAGCCCTAATGAGATCAATTGATGAACATTGCCTCTGCAGAGGTATCTGCGCGTTAGCGACGATCGCAGCTGTGTGGCCGCTCTTGCGTAAGCGAATCAACATCAAGGCCATGTCCAAGCTCTCCTTGCACAGCTAACACTGTTGTTGGGGACCTGGGCTCCATTGGTGCAGCTGCTTGGTCGACCCGCTGGTTGCAACATTTACGTACATGGCCATGGAAAAGGATCAAAATATGAGGTTAAGTTTCTTATGCTTACATGGATCCATGTCTCAAGATTTCAAGATAATACTTACTATGTAGTAATAATTGAGCAAACTAACTAACGGAGGTCTCATCGAATGAGTTGTGCTCGCCGCCGACTATCCATCCAGCTGGTGATGGACATGGGCTAGCTGTTGTAGTACCTGTTGGCGTGGCGACAATGTCAGATGCATTACCAGCGGAAAGCAGACCGAGCTGGAGCAGCACCAGTTTATCGCTAGTGTTGATAAACACATGAAAGTGTGACAAATGTGCAAAAAACTTCACACGCTAACCAATAGCAAAAGCTCTTTTTAACAAGTCTAGAGCTTTGCCGTGTGTCCAGTGTCCACTAGTTAGACTATTGGATGATAGAATAAGACTAACCGCACTGGAAAACCATGCTCTAGTACCACCACAGTGTAAAAAATGCTGCACCGGGGCACAGTAAACGGTCCACAATGCATCGCATGCGGGGTGGCTAGCCAAATTAGGAGGTGGTAGAGCGGAACGCTATCCGTAGACGTAGCACGAGGCCCACACGCACTCGCACACCATCCCAACTACCTGGGCGCCATCCCTCACCGCTGGTGCTCGTTGCCGCCACAGGGGAGCTCGTGGCTACAAAGGAAGGGGGTTGGGATCCGCTCCTCCTCGCCCTGCTCCACTTACGTCGGCAAGATCCAGCTCCTCCCTCCCGCGTCGTCGCCGTCGGGGCCCGCCTCCTCTGTGTCGCCTGGATCCAGCCGGGGAGGTCATGCACTCCTCCGCATCTAGATCCGACCCTAGGAGGGAGGCGTGGCGGCGCCGCACGCGAGAGAGCTCGAGGCAATCGTTGGGTCGCAGTCGCCGAAGAGGAGAGGGAGGATATGAGGAGGAGAGGCCTGACGGTGGAGGCCATGGGGAGGAGGCAAGGCGCGGCCGAGGCTGGCCTAGCAGTGACGGAGTGCGGAGGTGGCGGGCCCCGACGGGTGCGGGACGGGGAGGAGGAGGAGGGGCGCACGCCGGAGCGGGGAGACCGGGGCAGAGAGGGAGGAGGCGAGGCACAAGACCGGCGTGGAGAGGCTGAGAGGGAGAGAAAAGGAGGAAAGGAAAAATAGAAAAAGGGTAAGGAAAAAAGAGAAAAGGGAGGAAAAAGAAAAATAGGGAGAAAAAATAAAAATAATGTCATACTGAGATTTCTCCAGTGGCTGTTGTAACGTACCACTGGGTAGATACCATACTCAAAAGCATAATGATAATAGACATATTTTACAGAACTACAATTGTGTTTTTCCTTTGTATCAGGGACCAGAGCTCATAGAACTGACCACACGTTTGATTTTGGAAGATTGGAGCAGGGAGAAGAGCGAGAAGATGACGATATTTTTGGAGCTAGCACCTTTCTAAAGTATTGTAAAATGCCTGTATTATCCGACCCATGCTCCAACACTATTCATGGAAATAATTACCACTCCGTGCTTTCCCTCTAAAGGTCAACTTTCGGACCGACGGTTCCTTGCTTTAGCAACTGCCATAGGACGCTAATTTTGATCCTGGTGTAGTGGAACAGCAAATAAGAGCATTAAGCACCATCTTTAGCCTGTTTTACCCTAACCTCGCATTATTTCCTCACGACTAGTTTCTTCCCAACCTGGCCATGTTTCTGAGTTGAATCTACATTGTGTTCGCTACATTATTTCCTTGTCAAGAAGATAGAGTTGATGAAACTAGTAAAACACGAAGGAAACAATGACAGAAAAATCTCAAAACCCCAGTTCATATCCTCGCGGCTGCGGACCGTGTCTCTCTTCTGATCCGGTGACAGTTACGACGCCATGTGACATACGATCTGGACTAAAACTGAATCGGAGCGCTCAGCAAAGGCCGGCATCACCAAGATTTCTTCGAAGGTATAATTTGAACTTTCCGCGTGCCTCCTATTTCCATCATATCCCGGACACCTGGGCTCTCACCATCCCAGTTATGCAGTGTTTCTTCCTCTGTGCAGTTTGTGTTTCTTTTTTGAGGGTATGGCACACTGTGTTATGTTGGGAGTTTATATATATATAAGGTATTACGTTCCGAGTTTGTTTTCACTTTCACAAAACGACAAAGTTGTGAATAAAGTTGGCACTAAATGAACGTATCTTTCCTAATTTCATTTCTGATTTTCAATGCTAGCAATGTATATGTGGTTTAGACCTATAGCATGCAGACACGTATACAGTACCATCACGGCCGTAACTCTTTCATGCTCCATCCAGCAATATAGAAATCCAGGACGTGCCACCTCAATTTGAGGGAAGACATGTCATGTCTATATGAAAAAAGCTGTCAAATTTGTTCAGACATGTGTTCATTCTTTTAAATGGAAGATGGATTCTATTAGAGAGGTTTTCAGGTCCAAAATAATGGCCATGATTTTTCCTCAACTAATGGCCATTAGTTCAAGGGTAGTTTAGTAATTGCACTAAAAAATTAATATTTTTTATCATACAAATTTGTGTTAAATACACTAAAACGTGACTACAATAATAATGATGATGATTAATCAAATTTAAAATAAATATTTTATAACAAATTTATGTAAAAATTGACTAACTTATTAGTTATGATGATTTTTTATATTATAATCATATTATTTTGACAATATTACCCTTACTAATGGCCATTAGTTATTAACTTCTAAAATTTAACCTACACCGTTAGATCTAACTAATGATCATTACTTGAGGAAAAATAATGACCATTATTTTGGACCTGAAAACACCCATTCTATTAAATGGAACATGGATATACAGTAGTACTGTGTGCCAATAAGCACACACATAATGACCACGGACTCCAACTCCATTCCATCACGACGGGCGGCCTCTTCCTGGCCGGACAACATAATAGAACACGGTAGGTTCGGGTTCATCTAGCATGCCTAGAAACCGCGTGCTCTGAAACCACGGGAAACCGTGTGTTGTTCCGGCCGCTGGCCATTGCGTTGTTCTAGGGGACAACGAGATTCTACTACCCGGCGGCCGCCGCGTTATTGATGGACTGTATAGCATGCGCAAACGCTGGCATTGCATCACATTTGTGCATCCTCGATCAGACTATAGTGATCCCGGAAGATCGGAAGAGCACCTCGTGCCGTAGGGCCAGACTGCTCAACGTGAGCCGCAATATCCCGTCCCGAGTCCCGATCTCGTGAGCTATTGTTAGATTAAGCTATAGCAAATCATGCTTATTAGAGAATCCAACATTTTTATCAAGAAAGGAATTAAAACGTAGAAATTTGGCCATGTACGTAGGAATTAAAACGTAGAAATTTCATCGATACCGCATATGTTGAGAGCTGAGAACTCCATGGGGAAAGTAATTAGGCAGTTAAAAAGGCAAAGGCACAGATTTCATCCCTGAACGTAAACGCGCACAGCAATATCAACGCAGATCGATCTGTCCGTGTCAACCGATTGCAAATAATTCGTTTTGGGCGATCCAATTCTCTGTCCGATGGACGCTGCACCGCATGGGGGAGACATCCTGGTTCCTGGAAATTCTGCGGTCATGGGGAATTTCTTGCGTTGGTGCCGAAAGCCCTTTGATCATCGTCAATGAAACTAGCTAGCGCCGGTGGCCGCGGCAACGTTGAGTTGGGCAGAGCGGGCCTGACAGGGATCTTTAGTAATCTTATATTTACTAATTGGAGGCTCTTTTTGAGGCCTCCAGATTAATCGAAGAAAAATCCTAAAAATTCTCACAAAAAAGCAAAACATCCGACCATCAATCTGGATAATCAACAAATCGGGACCATGGATCAACATCGGTAGCCAGGCAATTCCTATGTTGGCAAAAACCCAAAGGACAAAATCCGTACAGTCCTTTTTCCTTATTTTCTTTCTTTTTTTTGCCGTGGATTCCTATGACTCTAGCTTTTTTATGCAAGATAAATCTTATATTTACTAATTGGAGGCTCTTTTTGAGGCCTCCAGATTAATCGAAGAAAAATCCTAGAAATTCTCACAAAAAAGTAAAACATCCGACCATCAATCTGGATAATCAACAAATCAGGACCATGGATCAACATCGGTAGCCAGGCAATTCCTATGTTGGCAAAAACCCAAAGGACAAAATCCGTACAGTCCTTTTTCCTTATTTTCTTTCTTTTTTTTGCCGTGGATTCCTATGACTCTAGCTTTTTTATGCAAGATAAATCTGCAATACGTATCCTACCAATCTCCAACACGGTACAATCTGCATCTACGAAGGCTTTGTTTCGCGTAGTATAGTCGAGTCGGTGGTGTTAACGCCGCCGCCAAACCACACCGGTGAGAGAGGGTAACATGGCGTGCATGATCTGAACAGATCGCAGGGCGTAATGATCCTCCAAACTATAGATCGGATGTAGGATCGTGGGATTTCTCTCCATGAACAAGCTAGAGGGGGTCGCGTCACGTAAGGACTCAACGGCAGCAACGGAAGGCTCTTCATGTGGTCCGTGGATGCAAGGCTTAATAGCCGAATGGAGGAGTGCCTGTTAATGATCTGCAGCGAACCAGTTTCCAGGATCGACACAACTCAGCCAGAGGTGGAATATTACAGTGGACAGGATTCTCGAGGCTACGTAGACAGATTGATTGACAAGTTTTGCAGGTGTTGATGTTCGAAGCGTAAGGCCAGCTTCGTCAAGCTCTCCAATGGTTATCGCACCACACCACACATGCTTCCCACTAGCTTGGGCTTGGCTGGATATAAAAAGGTACTCTCCACATGAATTGTGCATACAAAAAACTCTGTGGTATGATTTAGTAATCCAGAGAATTAAATTTTAATTTTGGATTTAAAAGTACTCCAAAATGCCCAATGCTCCTCTGTATCCTCCTCTCAGCGCACAACCACAGAGCTTCCTCTTTCACGCTCAACAATCCATCAGCCACGCCCAGCCTGATTCAAGACCCCGATGAAAACTGTCAGCGTCTCACATAAATAAGAAGTAGAAGCTTTTCAATCCCGTTCAGGTGGCACACAGCTACATCCGTGATGGAAAATCCCCTCTATATTTCTATGTGAAGGTAAGTTGTCTTCTAATATCACTCCCTGTCCACACATGGTTGACACTTTTGCGGGATAGCAGGATTTCCATCGTTTGTTGAACTGGATTAGGGAACCAAAATCAATTATTCCTTCCAACTATTCACTGTCCACCGTTTTTAATCTTATCATCGGTTCCATCTAGGCAAGCCAGGTTTCCCATCTATTAATGTTTATCCTACTCACGTTAGTTATTACTTGAGATCCTGGTCTCTTGATTTTTATTTCTGAGAGTAATAGTATTAATGAGGGCATGGAAGGATATGTAAGTATTTTTTATGTTGAGCATCGGGAAAGAAAATATACATAAGTTCGAGACAAGGTAGAATTTATTTGTGGTAGATCCTTACCTTCCAAGTTTAAATGTTCAATTCAAATAACAATGTTGTACCACAATATGTTTTTAGATTACAAATGTTGAGTTTAATTATGAACTAATTCTGTAAGATAATTTATTGAGATACAATGCATCAATTAGTTCCATTTAAAAGCTTAAGATGATGGAAAAATGGACAAACGTTTGAGATTGCTTGCCCGTGCAAGTGCACGGGTTGATAGGCTAGTTCACTTAATTATTAGTTACGTTGCCTTGAGATTCCTGTGTTTCTAAAAAAAACAAAGGGAGTACTGGAGCACGTCTCATCATAAAAAAAATACCTACCTCTAATTAGTCCCACTATGCCAAAAGTGAGACGTCAACCTTCTCCCTTACCCCACGTCTCAAAGCGCCGCCGCAGTTCTCTTCACCCCCACAAGGTCACAACGCACCTTGCGAACTACGAACACAAGTCGACCAACCTCATCAATGCTCCGGTCACTATAACAATCCGGTACTACACCCACGCACCCTAAAACCATGTAGTCATTACAAGTAAAATGGACCGTGGTTATAGTAGGGAACATGCTACTGTGGCCGTGGACCATGGCTATCGAAGACACTATAGCCACGATCCACGTCTTCAACCGTGGCTATTGTGGCCACTGTAGCCACGGTTGAAGAAGCCAACCGTGGCTATAGCGACGGAGGCGCGCGACGTGCAGGTGTTTACTACCACCTCGCTCGCCCACCGTCATCCACTCCACCTTAAAAATCAGGTCGCGTCATCCGTTTCGAAATTACTAAAGCACCTTCTCCG
>JAUNZO010002619.1:0-16789 GCA_031894775.1 Chloris gayana
AAGTTTGAACGTACCGTACTACATGCTGGTGTAATGGGCCCAGACAAGCTGATGTACCGTGCACGATGAGGACATCGACTCGAACATGGGAACGATTACACCAGCAGCACCACCTCAAGTCGCGCCTCCACCTCCAGCTGTGACAACACCGGACTCGACTTCAATTCCAACAAGACCGGATGTGATTTCATATCAAGGACCAATTACTCGGGCCCGTGCAAGAGAGCTCAACTTCGTGATATTGCTCGAGGAACGATGGCCCAGGAGAATAGCCGGTCCAATTAAGGCCCACACACATGCACTAACCTAGGGTTACGTGCGCCCCCCTTTTGTATTTAGCCAAGGGCTGCGCCCCTTGTTTCCTTTGAGTTTTGTTTAGTTGATAGCCTTAGCTACAGCCACCGCCCACATCATTGTGCGCGTGTATTCAGAACTCCACCTTCGAGTGATACATCAAAGATTGCTCGCATCTTTTTTCTTGCTCGTTCTTCGATTGCGCGCAGAAACGATCCTCGTGATCGGGCTGATCTTGCACCAGCAAGGTCGGTAACCATAGGGAGTTGGTTCAGCGATTGCATTGGCACCTCGGGCTCGCTCGTCGTAGTCGGATCGTGAGGGTCTACTTCCACCAGATCGAATTTACCTCCACTCACCGAAAGATCGGGCACTATGACTCTATCAAGTGGTATCGGATTCCGGAGTTGATCGGTGAGTTTATCGTGTGTTTTTCATTCGTCCTAATCCACATAAACCAAAATAAAAATCAGGTTAGATCTTGTCCCAGCCCCTTTGCGCCTTGCACCTTCTTTCAATAATCTGCGTTGTTGAGTTTTCGGTGCTTACGCGTTCAATTGTTGCTGGTACTCGTGTTTTCTTACCATCCGTTCTAGCAGTCACAAACCCTACCCTTCCCACCCCCTGCCGTGTGCACCACGATCTCCTGCCGCGCACAAGAATCCAGCTCGTTTTCGTTGCCCCGCGCGAGAGTCCCGGACGTTATTCCGTTTGCCCTTGCAACGCGATCCGTCCGTGTCCACATCGGTCTCGCCGCGCCTCTGCCGAGGCCGCATCGGTCACGTTCTGCCGAGTCCAGCTCCACGCGGCATCCACTTATTGTCCGCTCAAGTTTTGCTCCTACTCTAGAGATCGAGTGTGTTTTACCGTTTTACCCCTGCTCATTACAAAAAAAAAAAAGTTTCTGTGGTCGTTGCTCATTTGAAGTCTCTTTGTTCATATATTCAGAGTCTGCAGTCCCCCTGCACAAAAAAAAAAAAAGCAGAAAAAAAAAAGAAGAAAAGAAAAAAATTAAAAACAGAAAGAAGGGGTGTTTCTCTTGATCGGTTGTGGCAAAACCTTTACCACTCTGTTTTTGTTTCGTTAGCTTGTTGAGCAGACTACACTTGCCTTGAATTCGGGTGGTTCCTGCACTCTAGTTTTTTTTTTTTGATAGCCTTTCGCACTTGTTTCCAGCAGCATCCGTTCGTGTTTTGCACCATTATTCAACCTTGCAATTATTGTTTGATTGTGCTAATCCTTGTATTGAGTGCAGCCTACCCAGAACTACACATATTTCTACTACGAGCAGGTTTTGAGTTCTCCAGGCAATCGCTGCTCCAATCTTGCACCGGTTCTACCTTGTGGTTGCAGTTCACCCCTGTGTGCTTGGTAAGAACGGGTAAGAATTTGATAACAGCGTTCCTTTGAGCGAGTTATTTCCCACCTAATTTTTGTTCTCGTAGTATTTTCTCCTTTGCTGCTTTGTGTTTGCGCTCACCATGGCAGGAAAGGAAGTCAAGACGGACGCTACGCTGAAGGAGGTGCAAGAACAAGTGGAAGGTCTTATCGACGACATCGCGACGATACATGAACGTATAGATTCCCATGTCACCTCCTCGACTGAGCGGTTCGATCAGATCGACCTCTCTCTAGCAGCTTCCAACACCACTCTCGAGACCATCATGACCCGCCTCGAGGCCTTGACCACGCAGCTCACGGAATTGCAGCAGGCGCGCGACTATGGCGGTGATACGGAGGAGGACGATGCTGATCGTCGTGGTCGTGCACGCAGGATAAGAATTCCACCTCCTGATTCCTTTGCTAAGATTAAATTTCGCATTCCATCTTTTACTGGCAAATATGATCCTGCTGCATATCTTGATTGGGAATTAGAGGTTGAACAGAAATTTTCATGCCATGATATTCCTGCTAATGTACGAGTTAAAGCTGCTATTAGTGAATTTACTGATTTTGCTTTAATTTGGTGGCGTGAGTACAAACAAAAGTTTCCCAATAACACTCCCACCACTTGGGCTCAATTAAAATCTGCTATGCGTCACAGATTTGTGCCTTCTTATTATGCTCGCGATTTGCTTAACCAAATGCAGCGTTTTCAACAAGGTTCTCAATCTGTTGAGGAATATTACCAAGCTTTGCAAAAGGGTATGATTCGCTGTGGCTTAGTTGAGCAGGATGACGCTGCTATGGCACGTTTTAGGGGTGGTTTAAACCGTGAAATTCAGGACATCCTTGATTACAAAGAATATGCTGATATGACCACTCTATTTCAATTTGCTTGCAAAGCTGAACATGAAGTGCAGGGACGACGATCGTCGACACGCAGCCAAGCTTCTGCCCCGACACCACGCTCGGCTGCACCACCACGCGAAACATCGTCCAAGCCGGCAGCACCTCCGCCCAAAAACATCTCGCCTCACACAGGGCGCACTCGGGACATTCAGTGCCATCGTTGCAAAGGTCTTGGTCATGTCATTCGGGACTGTCCAAACAAACGTACCTTGCTGATCCATGACAATGGTGAGTACTCTTCGGCTAGTGATTCTGAAGAAACTATACATGCTATGCTTTCCACTAACCATGCAGATCAGCCGGAGGTCCATGTTGCTCCCGGCGACGCCGATACATATGAGAGTCTTGTTGTGCAGCGTGTCCTTAGTACACGTGCTGCCCAACCTGAGCAAAATCAGCGCCACACCATCTTCCATACCAAGGGCGTCGTGCAAGAACGCGCGGTTCGCATCATCATCGACGGTGGCAGCTGCAACAATTTGGCCAGCACAGATTTGGTGGCGCAATTATCATTGCCCACACGACAGCATCCGCATCCATATCACATTCAGTGGCTTAATGATGGCGGTAAAATAAAGGTAACACGCTCGGTACGTGTCCCTTTTTCTTTAGGCACTTATTCTGATTATGTTGATTGTGATGTTGTCCCTATGGAAGCATGTTCGTTGTTACTTGGTCGACCTTGGCAATATGATACTGATAGCATGCATCATGGGCGAACAAATAATTATTCATTCATGTTTAAGGGCAAGAAAATCATTCTTCATCCCATGACCCCGGAACAAGTTCTAAAAGATGACATGACAAGGGCGGCTAAAACAGCAAAACACCTCAAAACACCTACAGCCGCTCCTGCTCAATCTGAAATCAAGTTGCATGCTCCTGTTTTGCTTGCTACACGTGCTGATTTAGCTGAGTTGCATGATGATAAGCTGCCTTGCTATGCTCTCGTTTGTGCTCACATGCTTGTTTCACTTGATGAATCACCATTGTTGGATATACCCCCTGCTGTTTCTAACCTTTTGCAGGACTATGCTGATGTCTTTCCCACGGAGTTGCCACCGGGTCTTCCTCCTATCCGTGGCATTGAGCATCAGATTGATCTCATCCCCGGAGCCCAGCTTCCTAACCGCGCCCCGTACCGTACCAATCCTGATGAGACGAAGGAGATCCAGTGCCAGGTGCAAGCGCTTCTTGATAAGGGATACATTCGTGAGTCTCTCAGTCCTTGCTCGGTTCCTGTTTTGCTTGTCCCTAAGAAAGATGGCTCTTGGCGTATGTGTGTTGATTGTCGTGCTATTAACAACATCACCATTCGTTATCGATATCCTATACCACGCCTTGATGATATGCTTGATGAGCTTAGTGGCGCCATTATCTTTTCTAAGGTTGATTTGCGTAGTGGGTACCATCAGATTCGAATGAAATTGGGGGATGAATGGAAAACAGCGTTCAAAACAAAATTCGGCTTGTACGAATGGTTGGTTATGCCGTTTGGTTTGACTAATGCTCCCAGCACCTTTATGCGCTTAATGAATGAAGTTCTTAGGCCTTTCATAGGACTGTTTGTTGTTGTTTATTTTGATGATATTCTGATTTACAGCAAGTCTATGACTGAGCATTTAGACCATTTGCGTGCTGTTTTTGATGCTTTGCGTGCTGCTCGCTTATTTGGTAACATGGAAAAATGCACCTTTTGCACGCAACGCGTCTCTTTTCTTGGCTATGTTGTTACTCCACAGGGCATTGAGGTGGATAGCAGCAAGGTGGATGCAATTCAAGGCTGGCCTACACCAACAACGGTTACGCAGGTTCGGAGTTTTCTTGGCCTTGCCGGATTCTACCGCAGATTTGTACGTGATTTCAGCTCCATTGCTGCTCCGTTGCATGAGCTCACAAAGAAGGGTGTGCTGTTTACTTGGGACACTCCACAAGAAGAAGCGTTCAACACTTTGAAAGAAAGGTTAACTCATGCTCCTCTCTTACAATTGCCTGATTTCGATAAAGTGTTTGAGCTCGAGTGTGATGCTAGTGGCATTGGTTTAGGTGCTGTTTTGTTACAAGATCGTAAACCAATAGCTTATTTTAGTGAGAAATTAAGTGGTGCTGCCCTGAACTATTCAACTTATGACAAAGAACTTTATGCTCTAGTACGCACCTTGCAGACATGGCAGCATTACTTATGGCCTCGCGAGTTTATCATTCATTCTGATCATGAGGCTTTGAAACACATTCGAACCCAAACAAATCTGAACCGTCGTCATGCTAAGTGGGTCGAATTTATTGAGTCTTTTCCTTACATCATTAAACACAAAAATGGGAAGGAAAATGTGATTGCTGATGCTTTGTCTCGCCGATATACTATGCTGTCCCAATTAGATTTTAAAATCTTTGGTTTGCAAACTTTGAAAGCTCAATATGTTAATGATACTGATTTTCATGATATCTTGTCACATTGTAAAGATGGCAAACCATGGGGCAAATTTCACATGCAGGATGGTTTCCTGTTTCGCGCTAACAAGCTGTGCATTCCAGCTGGTTCGATTCGTCTTTTGTTGCTACAGGAAGCTCATGGAGGCGGTCTCATGGGTCACTTTGGTGTTTTCAAGACACAAGAGGTGCTGGCTGCCCATTTCTTTTGGCCTCGGATGCGCCGTGATGTTGAGCGCCTTGTAGCACGTTGCACTACGTGCCGGAAAGCTAAGTCTCGTTTGAGTAACCATGGTTTGTATATGCCTTTACCTGTTCCCTCTTCTCCTTGGCATGATATTTCAATGGATTTTGTTTTGGGTTTACCTCGCACTAAGAAGGGGAGGGACAGCATTTTTGTGGTTGTTGATAGGTTCTCTAAAATGGCTCATTTTATACCCTGTCATAAAACCGATGATGCTTCCATGGTTGCTGAATTGTTCTTTCGTGAAATAGTTCGTTTGCATGGTATTCCTCAAACCATAGTTTCTGATCGTGATGCTAAGTTTCTTAGTCATTTTTGGCGTTCTCTTTGGAATAAATTGGGCACTAAGTTATTATTTAGCACCACTTGTCATCCGCAAACCGATGGGCAAACGGAGGTAGTCAATCGAACTTTGTCAACCATGCTTAGGACTGTTTTAGACAAGAATTTAAGGCGTTGGGAAGACTGTTTGCCTCATGTTGAGTTCGCTTATAATCGTGCAACACATTCTTCTACAAAGATGTGTCCTTTTCAGATTGTTTATGGATACATACCTAGAGCGCCCATTGATTTGTTTTCACTTGATGCTGAAGATGAGCCACATGTTGATGCAGTTGCACGTGTTGAACAAATGTTGCATTTACATGAGCATACACAACAAAACATTGCTGCTGCTAATGCTAAATATCAGGTTGCTGCTAGTAAAGGGCGCAAGCATGTTACTTTTGCCCCGGGTGATTTAGTTTGGTTACACTTGCGAAAGGATAGATTTCCTGCTTTGCGCCGTTCTAAATTGATGCCTCGTGCTGCTGGTCCTTTTAAAGTGCTAACCAAGATTAATGATAACGCTTATGTTCTTGACCTGCCTGCGGAGTTTGGTGTTTCCACTAGTTTCAATGTTGCAGATTTAAAACCGTATGCGGGCGAGGATGAGGAGTTGCCGTCGAGGACGACTTCAATTCAAGAAGGGGAGGATGATGAGGACATCGACTCGAACATGGGAACGATTACACCAGCAGCACCACCTCAAGTCGCGCCTCCACCTCCGAGCTGTGACAACACCGGACTCGACTTCAATTCCAACAGCACCGGATGTGATTTCATATCAAGGACCAATTACTCGGGCCCGTGCAAGAGAGCTCAACTTCGTGATATTGCTGAGGAACGATGGCCCAGGAGAATAGCCGGTCCAATTAAGGCCCACACACATGCACTAACCTAGGGTTACGTGCGCCCCCCCTTTTGTATTTAGCCAAGGGCTGCGCCCTTGTTTCCTTTGAGTTTTGTTTAGTTGATAGCCTTAGCTACAGCCACCGCCCACATCATTGTGCGCGTGTATTCAGAACTCCACCTTCGAGTGATACATCAAAGATTGCTCGCATCTTTTTTCTTGCTCGTTCTTCGATTGCGCGCAGGAAACGATCCTCGTGATCGGCTGATCTTGCACCGGCAAGGTCGGTAACCATAGGGAGTTGGTTCAGCGATTGCATTGGCACCTCGGGCTCGCTCGTCGTAGTCGGATCGTGAGGGTCTACTTCCACCGGATCGAATTTACCTCCACTCACCGAAAGATCGGGCACTATGACTCTATCGCACCGCCCCGGAGATCACTACAAGATTACCTATCTTTGGCAATAGATTCTATAGTCGGCAAAGAACCCCTTAACCGATAAGTAAACTGTCGAGCAAATGGGTACGCCGACACTTAGGAAACGATCGGGTTAGAAGCCATCGGCAAAACCTTTGCCGACAGCTTTTTGAATTGCCGACACATCACCTGTCTAAGATTGCTCACTCTTTGCCGACAGTTGATATCTACACCGACAGTTGATATCTATGCCGACAGTTGATAATTACAGACTCCTTTTTACCTTTACCGACTGAAAGTCGCCTAGAGGGGGTGAATAGGCGAACCTAAAAATTTCTGCGAAATAACACTAAGACAAAAACGTCAAATACCGGAACTTCCGGTAGGATACCGGAACTTCCGGTGCAGGGTGATAAATGCGGAATTAAACCCTACATAGTTCTAGTGTTTGCAAGAAAGAAGGGAACAACCCTATGCAATTCTAGAAAATTAAAGACACAACGGAAAACTAACAAGCAACCTAGTAAGTTAAACAACTACGCACAAGTAAGAAAGGGAGCACAAGAGACACGGATTTTTCACCGAAGTTCAAGCCCACCAAGGACTCTACGTCTCCGTTGAGAAAGTCCACCAAGGACCAGGTTTCTCTCAACCCTATTTCTCCCTCAAGTCACCACCAAGGTTGAGCTTGAGTTTTCCACTATCAATGTCCCTTCCGGGACAGGCAATACAAATTTCTCGGGCGTCACCACACAAGTTGGGAGCTCACGAGCATGCCTAGCCGTCTAGGAGCTCAAAGCTCCAAGAGTAACAAATCCAAATCACAAGCTTGACAGGAGTGAAGATGCTCAAGAATGGAATCAAGTCTCTCAAACACTTGCTCAAAGTCTCTCACTCAAATCCTAGCTCAAGGATGGAATTTTTGCTTTTCGAGAGGATTTGAAGTAGATAGAGTGAAGCTCAAGTATGTATTGGTTCGGAGTTGTGCAAGTGAGTAGTGAATGGAGAGGGGGTGTGGCTTATATACCACAGCCCAAAAAGAGCCGTTGGCTCGTCCGAAAACTCCGCACCGGAACTTCCGATAGCGTATCGGAACTTCCGGTATGGTTCGAATTAGGGTTAGATCCGGACTTCGGCCCGCACCGGAACTTCGGTGGAGTACCGGAGCTTCCGGTACGTGGATTTAGGGTTGGAAAAACTGGACCGCACCGGAGCTTCCGGTGCCGTATCGGAACTTCCGGTATGGCATTCCGGAGAGCTCAAAGCTCTCCGTTAGCCTACCGGAACTTCCGATACCGGGACCGGAACATTCGGTAAGGCTTTTCCCGAGAGCAAAACTCTCTGTAAGCCTACCGGAACTTCCGGTACCAGGGACCGGAACTTCCGGTATGGCTTTTCCCAAGAGCAAAACTCTCCGTAAGCCTACCGGAACTTCCGGTACCACACCGGAGCTTCCGATGGGTTCGAAAAGAATAGGTTTGGAGAGGATTTCTTGAGTTTGTGAGCATCTCCATTCTTAGCCACGTTTGTGATTTGCATCCCTCTTTATAGTACGGCATCCCTATGACTCAAAGCAAAGAAATAAAGTGAGGCACAAGCTTTGAGAGGGGTCTTTTCCAAATTCTCTTTTTATTGCATTTTCCATTTCTTTTCTCCTTTTTGATTGTGCTTGCTACACTTTCATGTGCTTCGGATATTCACTACACACATTCTCATGAAAGCATTAGTTCCAAATTTAATTGTATTGATATCAATCATCCAAAATAAAATGAGGGGCCTAGATGCACTTTCACCGACACATAAGATGTCGCGTAACCCAATTTCCTCCTAAGATGGTTACCATTTTACAACTATAGTCTAACTGTCGGCAAAAATGTAGCGCTGCATTTTTTTAAAAATCCATTTTGTTTAGGAATCACAATAGGATCTTCAGAACACAAATATGCACATGGGACATTACATTCATCAGAATATATGGTTCTTGACATCCAGATTCATACATGGATCAGATTTCGTAGCTTAAATGCATATATATATAGAATAACAACTAGTTAATGCTAAGTGCTAGTTCACTGGTTCAAAATACTCTTATCTCAAGAGCACAAAAGATCATCTCCAAAACACTACCTAGAAGCTTGACAAAGTACACTTCAAAAGTCATATGCACAGAATGTCATCCCCAAATTACTAGAGCTTGTTTCATGCATGCATCGAAGGCCACGACTCCAAAATATTGGTAACTCCTTGCTCCTAGGTAAATACATAACAAAGAAAATGTTGGTGGCTGTTGCAATTGCAATGTTTCATTTGACAAAACCAGTTTTCAGTTATACATGCTTGATCATATATACAAGAAACTGGCCTCAATATTATTCATGATTTAAAATTGAGAAGGGAACATTGTTACTCATGAATATTAAAGATCAATAGTACCTTAAAGATCTCATTTCCTTCTTCCCGAACTTGAAGGCTTCGACTGCCTCGACGACTTGTTATCATCCTTGATCTGCAAAAAGAAAAACATGACCACTTAGTAGGTGTCGTATTACCAATTTAACATAAAAATGAAACAGGTAGTTATTACTCTATCACATGGCCATGCAATGCATCTCCCGCTGGCTTCAACAAGACTTGTCACTTTCCCAAATGGATGTGGCAATATAGCATTTCTCAAAAGGACATGATTGACAACGACTTCATAAAATTGAACACCAAGACGAGTGCCAGCCACTATAGCATTCGGATTGGTTGTTTGGATAGTGGCCTTAGCCACAGGGACGTCATAAGGTCTAACAACATTATATAATATAACGTCTCTTCCATCCTAAATCATAGAAACACTTTAGAATAGCATTCAGCACATGGTAGTAAGTAGTCGATCTTTCTTCACATAAACTTAGCAATACAATTACCTCCTCATGTTGCTCTTGTGGCTGTTGTACCACACGCCTGCTTGGGAACATGACTTCATAATCACTTAAATGCTCTTCCTCCATATCAACATTTGTATTTGATGCAGCAGCATCATCATGAATGGCTTGCTCTTGATTATCACATGTCCGTGAATTATTCTAAACCAAAGCACACCATGGGACAATCACTAAATTCAAAAAATATTGAGAGAAAAGAATTGAACAACTGGATGTACCTATTGTTGACTATTTGATCCAATAGGATTGTTGTTTGGATTTTGAAGCATCTGGATCAATTTATCCATCTGCTGTTGCATGCTATCCAGTCGACTTTCTAATGCTTCTACTTTCTTATCAGCTTGTCGGCGAGCTTCAATTTGCATTTGAAGCTTTGTTGATGTGTATTTTTTTGCCCCACGCATTTCCAAATCACCTGGAGTTGGTCCCAAACCAAGAACACGAACATATCCATTCTTCTCCGGTCCACAAACGTGGAAATAAAGATCACCTTCTTGAATACTCTTCTCTGTCAATTCTGGACGATCTATAACTGCAGCTTTAAGTGCATTCTGAAGCACACAGAAGGATTAGAAATTTAAAAGGTAATGCAATGATATGGTGGACAAAATTACATGGACTTACAATTGTTGCTTCAGACCCCTTTTCAGGCACTCCCGTCTTGTGTGTATGTGACTTGATAAACACTTCATCTCTACGTGGGGAACGCCCAAGCTCCTCACGCTGTAGCAAACAATTTTCAATCACATTAATATCAATGAACAGTAAAGCAGATTAATAGATACAATACCCTACATACCAGTTCCTCCTCAACACGTGCGTGACTCTTACTACCACTTGTATGATTTTGGGTTAGCTTTGCACGATTTGCTTTTGCCCTCAACGAGCGAGCCTATCATCAAAAGTTTTTCCAATGAATATAACTCAGATGTCACATAATACACAAACACATATAACTTTAGAGTTTATATAAACAACAGGATTATGACAATTGCTTGTCTTACCATTGCTTCAGCAGACCTCCAGTGATCAATTAGCCACTTCCAATCATCTTCATGAACTCTTTCATCACGTAGAGTAAGAAGTTCATCTTCATCCATCTCGTCATTATATTTCTTCAGAAACTCCTTCTTCAAGTCTGCCTTAAACTCTTTCCATTGTATAGCTGATTTCTGCATAAACCAATCGAAAAGACCTCGGTCTAAATTCCAATATAGCTGTACAGCACAAAAACAAAAAACAATGATAGTTGTCAATTACGAAACGCCACAAAAACAAGTTTGGTGTCACCAAGTAAGCACAAAAATTTCAGTACCAGCGAATCTGTCCATAGCTTATACTTCGACGTGCAGAAACCTTCCGCCAATCATTATGTGCAATTGGGAAACCCTTTGTTCTAACCAGAGCTCCAATGAAGTTGGAAAGTTCAGTGCATGATATTCCACAGGGTTGACCACGTTCATTGATTTCCACTTCAAGTTTAGGCTTATTTTGTCTTGCAAATATATCAGCCTTTCTAGTACGTCCTCTAACTTTCTTAGTTTCTTGTCCCTGTGACACTGAAAAATTAATTATAAGGTTAAATTATATCTGCAAATGTGTCTAAGCCGTAAGGTCATAGCTGATTTCTGCATAAACCAATCGAAATGACCTCGATCTAAATTCCAATATAGCTATACAACACATAAACAAAAAAATGACAGTTGTCCAATTTCAGCACCTTGATTTTGTTGTTGTTCTGGAACTATAGCTTGAAGATCAATACGTGCTGAAGTAGCTTGTGAGCATGACCTTAAGTTGCGTCGAGGTGCAGGTTCACTTAGCTCAACAGAATGATCAACTACCTACAAAGGAGCAAATGATTCATTATAAAAATTAGTGAGACTAGCGTCTTGCGTGCAGAAGCAGAACCCATTATCAAAATCACTAATAAGATCAACTACCTTTCTTTTTCTCTTTTGTGGCTGTGAATTAACTTCTTCTACAAGAGATGGACTAATGAAAGCATGCATCCTCTTCTGATTTTTCTTCACGTTTGCATTCCTTTGTTTCTCATATTCAGGTACGTCTGCATCTTTTCTTTTTTCCCCCACCATTACCATCCTTCCTCCTGAAAATGATTAATTACAAGTTAACCAACAAAAACAATGGTAATTAAGAGTATGCTACAAAAAAGTGCATATGATGCTTAATATCAGAAAATCAAAGTAAACTAAGTAGCAACATTCAACAAACTTACTTCCTCTTTTTTTCATTAACTAGGATTCCATCTATATCTGTCCTAGAATGGACACCATTAAGAAAAGTATTGACATCAACATTTGTGTACAAATGAGGCTTCCAATAATGAATATCATTGTCGTATTGTTCATTGTCATCATCTACTGCAGCCATATCATAAAAATGACGCGGTTTGGATTCCACAACAGCACACCAGTCTTTATGAAAAAGATCATCAAAGTAATAAACTTGTTGAGCTTGTGATGCTAAAATAAATGGTTCATCTAATAATCTTTCTCCAGTATTGAATAAATGCCTCGGATTCACCGACGTGATACCAAACTGATCAGTTTTCACCCATCTTCCTTCTACACGGTTGTCAAACCAATCACATTTAAAGAGCACTATATTTCCTCTATTACGATAATTCAACTCAATGATTTCTTTAATGATGCCATAGTATGACTTGTTGCGCACCACAGGGTTCATATTTCCATCCTCAAAGCAAGAGGTCCGGGCAACTAGAGCAACCCCACTACTCCGAACCGGCCTGCCCTCATCGTAAGATCGTGTATGGAAATTGAATCCATTTATAGTATAGCTACTATATGCTGTAGCAATCATAAAAGGCTCATTGGCCAAAATTTTTATTTCTTCTGACACTTCCATTCCATTATCAACTAACCCTTCCACCTGTAAGTATAGAATTATATTTGTTCAGTTGCAAAACATTATTTTGGAGCACAAAATAATTTGTTGCGTTCTAACTTACATGCTTCCGAAACCATTCATGAAACATTTCATGATGCATACGGTTGATTTCTCGCTGATTGCGATGACCAGTTGAGGATAAATACTCAATATGTTTGCTGCAGTTTTTTTGTTAACTTAAATCATTTGAGCTTTGTAAGAATAAGAAGTGAAATGTAATAAGTAAAATAGTTAGATGGCTTACTTTAAGTATGGTTCGATTTTATCGTAATTAAACAAGACATATCTATGAGCTTGAAGCCATGTTTTGTAGTCCAACGATATGGTGGACCTGCCAATCAAAGCTCGTCCATTGCGTCGAAAAAATGGAGTGATATTGCAAGATTCATCGTCAACTGGTTCGCCATTTCTTACTTGCCTAGTAAACCTTGTTTCACAACCACGTAGAAATTGTGAACAGAAGGTAAGACTCTCATCAAATTTATGGCCCTCACAAATTGACCCCTCCGGATGACTTCGTGTTCGAACATAGCCTTTCAACCTGACTAAAAACCTCTCGACTGCCCACATGCTACGGTATTGTACAGGACCAGCAATTCTTGCTTGAGTTGGAAGATGAACCATTAGGTGCACCATCATATCAAAAATCGATGGTGGAAATATAGTCTCAAGAATACTTAATGTCTCAGCAATTTCAACCTCGTAGTTTTTCCATATCACTTACACGAAATTTAGGTGAATAGATCTGCTTAAAGAAATTGCTCACACCAACTAGTGCTGCTGTTGTCTCGTGCTGGCAAAATGTTTCGAACAGCAGGTATAAGTAAATCTTGTAGCATAATGTGGTTATGATGGCTCTTTTGACCAATTATTTTCTTGTCTTCAACTACCACATGATGGCTTAAATCAGCTGCATAGCCACTAGGAAACTTCACTCCTTTCAATATTTGGCAAAACAACTTCTTTTCATCAGGACTCATTGTATATAGGGCTGCAGGTAAATAAAATCGATCATCTA
Organism: Chloris gayana; assembly: GCA_031894775.1. Lineage (NCBI taxonomy): Eukaryota > Viridiplantae > Streptophyta > Magnoliopsida > Poales > Poaceae > Chloris > Chloris gayana. The sequence goes on from JAUNZO010002619.1 coordinate 13,728, forward strand.
CTTCAATGGGATGCAAACTATTTCGGATGCCAAGATTTTGCATGTCAAGGCGAGCATTTAGATTGTCTTTTGATTTTCCATCAACATCTAATAGTATGTTAATAATGAAGTCAAATACGTTCTTTTCAATGTGCATAACATCAAAATTATGTTGTAGCAGCAAGTCTTTCCAATATGGCAATTTAAACCAGATTGATTGTCTTTTCCAACCAGTTCCGGTGCCTTTCCATTATTGCGTGGTTGCTTAACAGGCTTTTTCGTAGCTGGATCCTTCCCAAAAATGTACTTTATATTTTCAGTCAGCTTAAATATTTCTTCTCCAGTAAGCGGTGTAGGTGCAGTCCTATGTTCCTCGGTGCCATCAAATGAGCTTGTATTAAACCTAAAAATGTGGTCTGCTTCTAAGAACCTACGGTTGCACATGTAGACATACTTGCCCCCTTTTTCAACTGGAGAGAACATATGCGTGAGTGGCACTCGGGACAAGCAACTTTACCGAAGGTGGCAACAGCAAGCAAATGGCCTAGACCTGGAAGATCGGTGATGCTACATAATATCGCAGCCCGCAATTGAAAAAATTCATCCTTAGAAGCATCATATGTTCGTACACCATCAACAAACATGTCTATCAGATCATTTATTAAAGGTTCAAGATAGACATCCATATCAGAATTAGCTGCCTTACGTCCAGGAATCAACAAAGACAAGATGAAATTTGTCCGCTTCATACACTTCCAAGGTGGGAGGTTGTATGGAATCAAAATGATAGGCCAGATGCTATAGTTTGAAGTCAAAGTCCTATAAGGATTAAAGCCATCACTAGCAACAGCAAGTCTGAGATTTCGAGTGTCGAGGCAAACTCTTCATGACTAGCATCAAAATCCTTCCACAAAGGAGCATGAGCTGGATGCCTAATGAAAGAATCCTTTGTGCGTCCTTCATCGTGCCACCTTGTCTCAGCGGCTGTTTTGGAGGACATAAAGTACCTTTGTAGCCTTTTCTTTATTGGAAAATAACGAAGAATTTTCCTAGGAACCCTATGGACACGTTTTCCGTCACGATTTGTCTTTTCAGATTTCCATCTTGAAGTCTTACATATCGGACAAACGTTTGACAGTTCATGGTCTTTCCAAAACAATATGCAATCATTTTCACATGCATGAATATTTGTGTACCCTAGACCAAGGCCTTTTGCTGTATTTTTGGCTGCGCTAAAGGTTTTAGGAAGTGATGAACCTTCAGGCAAAACATCTTTAAGTAATTCTAATAGCATGTCAAAACTTTTATCACTCCATCCACCAAGAAATTTGATATGGAGTAATCTAACCATGAAACGTAGCTTTGAGAAATTCTTACAGCCAGGGTACAGTTCTTTACCAGCATCATCTACCAACTTTACAAAAGATTCCATATCTTCATTGTGTTGCCTATCTTCATTGTGTTGACCCTCACTTATTTCTAAATCCCCCATTTCATCTAAACCCCCAGCAAGGTCACGAAGTAAATCAGAAATATCATCATCCTCATTTGAGTTTTCTACTTCAACATTATCAGATTGCATGCTATGAAAATGGCTCGAACTTTCCTCCCCATGATTTACCCATGTTAAATAACCTCGTGTAAAACCATCACATATCAAGTGCCCATATACATCCTCTCTAACTTTCCAACATGAGTTCTGACATATCTTGCAAGGACATAGTATCTTGTTTCCTTTAGCTGAATTACTAAAAGCAAACTCTAAAAACATGTTCACTCCGTTTCTATACTCCACAGATTCCCTACATGTAGTTCAGTGCAAGACATTAGACAAAATGATGACATGACCCTTGGATCTAATTTTTGGTTAACACTTTATTGTACCTAGGTAAATTCATCCACCTTTTGTCCATGATGCACCTTTAACAAAAATTAATGTCAAATAGAAGAATATATAAATGGATATATACACCTACATATCAGCCACAACCACAAGATCACAAAGATACACAATCAAACAACTAAGTGTTGGTCAACACACATTATTCAGACAACATTATAATCTTGTAGCATTATATTTTCATGGGTTCCAAAGTAAGGTATTCCAATGTAAGGCATTCACAGCTGGGTAGAATCAAAAAAACCATACCAGTAGTTGTTCAAGATGTCGATGTAGGGAGAAAAGACAAGTAATCCGACTGATGAATCCGTAACCTGGCATCATAGATAGTGAGGACATGAATAGCCTATTGTTATAGGAAATTATAACCTGCAGGGCCAAGCATTTTACCGAGTTATAGTGTTAGTTACTTGGACTCTTGGAGATTGGAATCTTCATAACAGTACACAAGAGAGCTCAAATGTCTTGATCTTTAATCCATTGTTTGGTCTTGTTGTCTGAACAAAATGGGAGAGAAATATTTGCTTAGTCCTTAAGCATCTCACGTACTTTTCAATGACAAGCGAGTAAAGGAGCTCTTAATTTACATGGAAGCAGTAAACTTACTTGTAGAGTCTTTGAACAGCAGAATGTCAACAAAGCAAAGCAAATCTTGAATTTTTTAGATTTCGTCCCCTCTAAAATATCCAGATCCACATAACAAATCTATTAAAAACTCTGTTTTGCAACAATAATAAAGAAGAAGCAGAAGAATAGGTACCTAAAATTCATTGGATTGGGTAGAGTTGACTGCAAATCAGTACCGCATCTGGTCATTAGAAGATTTTGACATTGGGGAGTACCTCGTTGACCTTCTGGACCTGCTGTAGAAGACCAGAGCAGCGGGGATTATAAAAGAGGCAGGGCTCAATCTGTGTTGGTCGTGCAAGGCAAGTAAATCTTGCCTTCCATCCCACGAGAGAAACTGGAGCTCTTGGGAGGCAACCAGGTTGACTCCTCAGCTGCACAGATGTGAATCTAGGAGGCGGTGGTGGCAAGGCGTGGCTTGGCAGGGGTGCTGTTGCTGGTGGACGGGCAAGTGCAAGCTCTGGACAAGCAGGAGGGGCGGCAGATCGGCGTCAGTTGCGGAGGAGCTTTGGGTCGGAGGTGGAGACGGCGGAGGCTGCTCCGCGAGGCGAACCGA
>JAUNZO010002620.1:0-32196 GCA_031894775.1 Chloris gayana
TTGATGAGGACATCAACGACGTACATACGACGACGAACGACGACGAACGAACGACGACGAACGACGACGTCCCACTCCAAGCCGGTGCGCCTCCCCAAGCCGCGCCCCCTCTAGTGGGCCGTCAAGATGGAAGCCCTATCATCAAGACGACGTATTCCGGTCCGATTACTCGGGCCCGTGCAAGAGAATTGAGCTTCGTCATACCGTTAAAGAACTTTGGGCCGGAAGACTAGAGGATGGGCCAACAAGAGGCCCATATGGGAGACTAGGGTTGGGCACCGGCCGCGCTACGGCACCCACGGGTACCGTTCACGCGCCGCCCCCTCCCCCCTATTTAGATAGAGACTCTCTTTTATTTCAGACTTGAGTTTTGTTTTAGTATTAGCCTAGCTATACATTCCGTCCCTTCGACGTTGAATTCAGAACTCCACCTTCGTGCAATACATCAGATTGCTCGCCTCTTATTCTTGCTTGTTCTTCGATTGCTTGCAAGGATTGATCCTCGTGATCGGGTTGAATTTGTTTAACCGCAGGTTCAATAACCATCGGAAGTTGGTTCAGCCGATTGCATTGGCGCTTCGGGCTTGCTCGTCGTAGTCGGATCGTGAGGGTCAACGTCCACCAATCGAAATTATCTACACTCACCGAAAGATCGGGCACTCTACACCTATCCAGTGGTATCAGATTTCCGAGTGTTTCTCGGTGAGTTTATCCAAGCCACATAAACCACAAACTATAAAAAAAAATTGACCCCGATACGGTTTTGAGCCTTGCACTTTCGTTCAATAATTTGCGTTGTTGAGTTTTTGTGCTTTCGCTTTTGATCGTTGCTGGTACATCGTGTTTTCATCGTCTTCCGCCGCCGCTCATCCCACCGTTTTCCGCTTGAGTCCTGCCGTCGCGCCCACCATCGGATCACGCCGCCGCCGTTGTCATATTGTGTTTTCCTTTCGCCAAGTTTTTTTTCCTCTCGCGTCCAAGAGTCCTACTCCGGTTCTATCGTCGTGTTTTTCCTTTGCAGGAGTCCGTTTCGTCTTTCCTTCGGTCGCACGTTGCCAAGGCGAGCACGTGAGTTGTGTTGGTCGTTTTTCTTCCGTCACCGTGAGTCCGTTTCGTCTTTCCTTCGATCGCGTATTGCTTCGGCCGTTTAAGCCGAGTCGGTTTCGTCTTTTGGTGTCCCACAATCGTGGTCGATTTGGTCGCGTTTGGTTCGGCCGCGTGGTCGTTCTTCCTCCAACGCCGAGAGTCCGACTTGTGTTCACGGTCGCTTTCTTCTTTTGTTTCCCTCGCCGAGTCTTGCCCCGTCTCACGAAGTTAAGAGCGATCGCACAACAACAAGTTTCGGCCTTACTCTAGAAAGTGTGTGTGTGGTGACTTGGTCATTTTGTTCCTCTTGTTCATATAATCAGTTTTTGAGGTTCGCCCCGTGAAAAAAAAAAAAAAAAAAAACAAAAAAAAAACTGAAAAAAAGGGAAAACAGAAACAAAAAAAAAAAAAGAAAACTAAAAGGGGTGAGCCGAGGTTCCAAGAGTCGCCACACTCCTTTTCCGTTTCAGCCTCGTCGGTTCCTTTGCGTGGTACTCTCCTTTCTTGTTTTCCTTCGTCGACCTTTGTTTTCTCCTCTTTCTTTTCACTTCACCTTTTCGTCTACACTTGTGCCGGCAGCAATGCTGTTTGCGTTTAGCACTTTTATTCAGCTTTGCAATTATTGTTTGAATTGTGCTAACCCTTGAATTGAGTGCAGCCTCCTAGCTCCACAAATTATCTACTACGAGCAGGTACCGTTCCCAGTGCAATCGCTCCTCCAATCTTCCACCGGTTTTACCCGTGGTTGCGGTTCACACTTGCGTGCTTGGTAAGAACGAGTAAGAGTTTGATAACAGCTTTCCGATTGAGCTTTTTCATCCTCCATTAACCTCTCGTCGTAGGCTCTTTTTGTGGTTGTTTTGTTTTTGCTGGTGTTTCGATGACGAGAACAGACTCGAAGTCGGAGGCGCCCTCCATCCAGGATGTCCAGGTGCAGGTTGATGGCCTCACGAATGACATGAAGCCGATGCACGAGCGACTTGATTCGACGATCCGGTCGTCGAATGCACGTTTTGATCAGCTCGACCTTGCCGATACGGCTGCCCACACTACACTCGAGACGATTTTGACACGTCTTGAGACCATGACGACGCAGCTTAGGACAGTGACGACGCAGCTCGCGGAGTTACAGACTACACGTGACTACGGCGCCGACACCGAGCAGGACGACGACAATCGTCGCGGTCGTGCTCGTAGGGTACGTATTCCTCCTAATGATTCCTTTGCCAGTAATTAAATTTAAGATTCCTACTTTTAATGGCAAATATGATCCTGCTGCTTATCTTGATTGGGAATTAGAAGTTGAACAAAAGTTTGCATGCCATGATATTCCTGCTAATTTACAAGTTAAGGCTGCTATTAGTGAGTTTACCGAGTTTGCTTTAATTTGGTGGCGTGAGTATACACAAAAATATCCTGATAATATTCCAGCCACTTGGGCAGAGTTAAAAACAGCCATGCGTCACCGTTTTGTCCCATCATATTTTGCTAGAGATTTGCTTAATCAAATGCAGCGTTTTCAACAAGGTTCGCTTTCCGTAGAGGATTATTATCAAGCTTTGCAAAAGGGTATGATTCGCTGTGGTTTAGTTGAACAGGAGGATGCTGCTATGGCTCGTTTTAGGGGTGGGTTAAATCGTGAAATTCAGGACATTCTTGATTATAAGGATTACAATGATATGACCACCTTATTTGAATATGCTTGTAAAGCTGAACGTGAAGTGCAGGGACGACGATCTTCGTCAAGAACTAACACTTTTGCAGGGTCCAAGACGCACACTTCAGCCCCACGGTCGGCGCCTCCTTCTTCCACATCGCGCGACCACACGTCGTCGACCACGGTGCCATCCACAACAGCGCGCGACCACTCTTCGTCGCCCAAGTCTAGCGCGCCGCCGGCAAAGCCTGCCTCGACCACGCCTTCTTCGTCGTCTCGGACGAGCTCGTGACATTCGGTGTCACCGCTGCAAAGGGTTTGGCCATGTTTTTCGTGATTGTCCAAATAAGCGAACAATGCTGATTCGTGATGATGGTGAGTATTCTTCCGCTAGTGATTCCGAAGATGTTCCACATTCTCTTGTTGCTAACCATGCAGATAATGCGGAGCTTCATGTTGACTCTAGTGCCGCCGACAGGTATGCAAATCTTGTTGTGCAGCGTGTTCTTAGTACACAGGTCGTTCAGGATGAGAAGAACCAGCGCCACAACATTTTTCATATCAAAGGCGTTGTGCAAGAAAGAGCGATTCGCATAATCATTGACGGTGGCAGTTGCAACAATTTGGCTAGTCTAACATTAGTGGAGCAGTTGGCATTGCCAACAAGGAAGCATCCACATCCCTATCACGTTCGGTGGCTGAATGATGGCGGTAAAATAAAGGTAACGCGCTCGGTACGTGTTCCTTTCTCTCTTGGTGCCTATTCTGATTTTGTGGATTGTGATGTTGTTCCAATGGAAGCATGCTCTTTGTTGCTTGGTCGTCCTTGGCAATATGATGTTGATAGTCTTCACCATGGTCGTTCCAATTATTATTCTTTCATGTTTAAGGGTCAGAAAATTGTTATTCATCCTATGACACACTGAACAAGTTTTAAAAGATGATATGGCTAGAGCGGCAAAAGCTGCAAAATTGCTTAAATCACCTCCTATTGCACCTGTTCAACCTGAGATTAAATTGAGTAATCCTATCTTGCTTGCTACACGTGCTGATTTTGATGAGTTACATGATGCTAATCTGCCTTGCTATGCGCTTGTTTGCTCTCGTATGCTTGTTTCACTAGATGAGGCGCCTATGTTGCATATTCCTCCTGCTGTTGCTAACCTTTTGCAGGACTATAAAGATGTGTTTCCCGCTGAATTGCCACCAGGACTTCCTCCAATTCGTGGCATAGAACATCAAATTGATCTCATTCCAGGCGCACAGCTCCCTAATCGCGCTCCGTACCGTACAAATCCTGAAGAGACGAAAGAAATTCAGCGTCAAGTGCAAGCATTGCTTGACAAAGGTTACATTCGTGAGTCTCTTAGTCCTTGTTCGGTTCCTGTTTTGCTTGTCCCTAAAAAGGATGGTTCATGGCGTATGTGTGTAGATTGTCGCGCAATTAACAATATTACAATTCGTTATCGATATCCTATACCACGCCTTGATGATATGCTTGATGAACTTAGTGGTGCCACAATTTTCTCTAAGGTTGATTTGCGTAGTGGTTACCATCAGATTAGAATGAAATTAGGAGATGAATGGAAAACGGCTTTTAAAACTAAATTTGGCTTGTATGAATGGTTGGTTATGCCGTTTGGTTTGTCTAATGCTCCTAGCACTTTCATGCGCTTAATGAATGAAGTTCTTAGACCTTTCATTGGAATCTTTGTTGTTGTCTACTTTGATGATATTCTTATATACAGCAAATCCATGAATGAGCATTTAGATCACTTGCGTGCTGTTTTTGATGCTTTGCGTGCTGCTCACTTGTTTGGTAACATGGAAAAATGCACTTTTTGCACGCAACGTGTTTCGTTTCTTGGATATGTTGTCACTTCGCAGGGAATTGAGGTAGATGGCAACAAGGTGGACGCCATACAAAGTTGGCCTCAACCGACGACGGTTACACAGGTTCGCAGTTTTCTTGGTCTTGCAGGTTTCTATCGTCGTTTTGTGAAGGATTTTAGCACCATCGCTGCACCGTTGCACGAGTTGACCAAGAAGGGTGCGCCATTTGAGTGGGGTGCACCACAAGAATTTGCCTTCACCACTTTAAAGGAACGGTTAACCCATGCTCCTCTCTTGCAATTGCCTAATTTTGATAAAGTGTTTGAATTGGAATGTGATGCTAGTGGAATTGGTTTGGGTGCTGTTTTGTTGCAAGATCATAAACCCATTGCTTATTTTAGTGAGAAGTTAAGTGGTGCTGCTCTTAAATATTCCACTTATGATAAAGAACTTTATGCTTTAGTGAGAACTTTGCAAACATGGCAGCATTATTTATGGCCTCGCGAGTTTATTATTCATTCTGATCATGAGGCTTTGAAACATATTAGAACCCAAACTAATCTGAACCGTCGTCATGCTAAATGGGTTGAATTCATTGAATCTTTTCCGTACATCATTAAACATAAAAACGGGAAGGAAAATGTGATTGCTGATGCTTTGTCTCGTCGTTATACGATGCTGTCCCAACTAGACTTTAAAATTTTTGGTTTGCAAGCTTTGAAAGATCAATATGTGAATGATGCTGATTTTCATGATATTATGGTGCATTGTAAGGATGGCAAACCTTGGGGCAAATTTCACATGCAGGATGGGTTCCTGTTTCGTGCTAACAAGCTGTGTATTCCAGCTTGGTTCGGTTCGTCTTTTGTTGTTGCAGGAGGCGCATGGAGGTGGTCTTATGGGTCACTTTGGCGTTTTCAAGACACATGAGGTGTTGGCTGACCACTTCTTTTGGCCACGGATGCGCCGTGATGTTGAGCGCCTTGTTGCACGCCGTACTACATGTCGAAGGCTAAGTCTCGTTTGGGTAATCATGGTTTGTATATGCCCTTGCCAGTCCCCTCTTCTCCTTGGCATGATATTTCGATGGATTTTGTTTTGGGATTGCCTAGAACTAAGAAGGGGAGGGACAGTATTTTTGTGGTTGTTGATCGCTTCTCTAAAATGGCTCACTTTATACCATGTCATAAAACTGATGATGCCTCCAATATTGCTGCATTGTTCTTTAGCGAGATTGTTAGATTGCATGGAATTCCTAAAACAATTGTCTCCGATCGTGATGCTAAGTTTCTTAGTCATTTTTGGCGTTCTCTTTGGAATAAACTAGGAACTAAGCTGCTGTTTAGTACTACTTGTCATCCTCAAACCGATGGGCAAACCGAGGTAGTAAATAGAACTTTGTCTCGCTATGCTTAGAGCTGTTCTTGATAAAAATTTGAGACGTTGGGAAGATTGTTTACCTCATGTTGAATTTGCTTATAATCGTGCTACACATTCTACCACCAAGATGTGTCCTTTTGAGGTTGTTTATGGCTATGTTCCTAGGGCACCTATTGATTTGTTTGCTATTGATGCTGAAGATGAACCAAATGTTGATGCTCTTGCTCATATTGATCACATGAAACAATTGCATGAAGAAACCCAACGAACATTGCTGTTGCTAATAAAAAGTATCAAGTTGCTGGTAGTAAAGGTCGAAAACATGTTTCTTTTGAACCTGGTGATTTGGTTTGGTTGCACTTGCGTAAAGATAGATTTCCAACTTTGCGTCGTTCTAAATTGATGCCTCGTGCTGCTGGTCCTTTTAAAGTGCTAACCAAGATTAACGATAATGCTTATGTTCTTGACTTGCCCATGGAGTTTGGTGTTTCCACGAGTTTTAATGTTGCAGATTTGAAACCATACTTGGGCGAGGATGATGAGTTGCCGTCGAGGACGACTTCACTTCAAGAAGGGGAGGATGATGAGGACATCAACGACGTACATACGACGACGAACGACGACGAACGAACGACGACGAACGACGACGTCCCACTCCAAGCCGGTGCGCCTCCCAAGCCGCGCCCCCTCTAGTGGGCCGTCAAGATGGAAGCCCTATCATCAAGACGACGTATTCCGGTCCGATTACTCGGGCCCGTGCAAGAGAATTGAGCTTCGTCATACTCGTTAAAGAACTTTGGGCCGGAAGACTAGAGGATGGGCCAACAAGAGGCCCATATGGGAGACTAGGGTTGGGCACCGGCCGCGCTACAGCACCCACGGGTACCGTTCACGCGCCGCCCCCTCCCCCCTATTTAGATAGAGACTCTCTTTTATTTCGGACTTGAGTTTTGTTTTAGTATTAGCCTAGCTATACATTCCGTCCCTTCGACGTTGAATTCAGAACTCCACCTTCGTGCAATACATCAGATTGCTCGCCTCTTATTCTTGCTTGTTCTTCGATTGCTTGCAAGGATTGATCCTCGTGATCAGGTTGAATTTGTTTAACCGCAGGTTCAATAACCATCGGAAGTTGGTTCAGCGATTGCATTGGCGCTTCGGGCTTGCTCGTCGTAGTCGGATCGTGAGGGTCAACGTCCACCAATCGAAATTATCTACACTCACCGAAAGATCGGGCACTCTACACCTATCAGCGGTAGACAAGGTTTCCAAGTGGATCGAGGCTGAAGCGAGTTACTAGTACGACTACGGCCCGTGCAATCAAGTTTTTGCGAGAACATTTTTGTACGTTTTGGGGTTCCATACGGTATTATTACTAATAATGGCCCTCAATTCAATTCAGAGTTTTTCAAAGATTATGCTGAGAGCTTAGGGATCAAGGTGCAATATGCGTCGGTGGCACACCCAGCAGAGCAATGAATAAGTGGAACGAGCTAATGGAATGATTTTGACCGGTCTTAAACCGAGAATTTTTTATCGATTGAAGCCTTATGCGGGAAAATGGGTTAAGGAATTGCCCTGGGTGCTCTGGGGTTTGCGCACTAATGTTAGCGAGCTACGGGACAATCTCCTTTTTCTTTGGTATATGGATCCGAAGCCATGTTACCTGCTGAAGTGAATATGGTGTCAGCTCGGGTTCGAGTATTATGATGAAGAAAAATATGATGATCAACATCAGGTTGAACCGATTGCTGCGGAAGAATTGAGAGATCAAGCTCCGATTCAAGCGCCAAATATCAACAAGGATTGCGTCGCTATCATGATCGTAATGTTCGTACGCGGGAATTCCAAATAGAAGATTTGGTTTTGCGGAAGATTCAGTCTAACAAGAACAGGCATAAGTTGTCACCGGTGCTGGGAAGGACCTTTTTGGTTAAATCGGTATCCAGACCGGGGGCTTATAGGCTTATGACCTTGGAAGAGGAAGAAATTCCAAATTCTTGGAATATTGATCAACTTCGTAGTTTTTATACTTAAAGAGTATTTATTGTAAAGTTTTTCTTATTATAATAAAGTAATTTTATCTAATAATGATGTGTTTGTTTTTTGTGTCTCCATACTTTAATTGAGAATTAAATTATTGAGCCAGGGGGCTGCTATGATAAAGAGTAGTCTGTGATATTTTGTTATTCTGCTATGATAAGAGCGAGTCGTGATATGTCTGCTATTCCTGAATACCGAGTCATTTAGTTGATGGATTGTTGTGATAAGAGCAGTCTACTGAAATTATAAGCTTGTGTTTAAGACTGGTATATTCAGGAAAAGATATTGTATAGCATTCTTTTTTATGAATACTGATTGGTAAACTGTTGTATTAAGGACAGTTTGGGAAATCTTACAAACTAACTTTTTTGCTCATGCTATATCATATCTTGAGTAAATAAGTTAGTAAGCATAATGGTGAAACCAGTATTCATATAACAAGAAAAAGTGACTCGATATTTATAAGCAAACAATGTAATGGTCAAGATGTTCGATTACAAAATGGCCCTATTACAAAGATTTCTAAGCATAACCGCTTGAAGTACCGGTGTCACCAGTCTCGGGATTTCCTTCGAGCCTATCATCCAGTGTTTCTTCAGAATCGAGAAGAAGTTACAATTAAATCTCTGTCAAGATCTTCGAAGGCATCTTCTATTGTTTGTCCGGCGGCAGTTGCAGCATCCTCGAGCATCTTGATCTAGGGCAAAAGCTCCTGGTGCTACATTCGGAGGGATGCCCGACGGATCAAGCTGGAACATCTTCCACCAATTCAGAAACGGTACCAATGAGTGAGTTCCTCAGCTCATTGAACCGGTCTTCGGTGGTATCGGGGTGGGCACCATCCCGGATGAAATTGAAGTCGCAATCTTCGACCGGAGTCCAAGATTGGATTATGGCGGCGATATGTCCCCCTCCTGAAGCAGCGACCAACCTTGAGTGCTCTCTGATCCTTCTCGGGATTGCCCGGATGGCAGACTCAAGGTCTATCTCATTGGGCTCAATAGTTTGACCGCCATTGAGATATTCCAAAGTACGAATGGTACCTGTAGTAAGTTCTGAAAAAAAAACGAGTAAATGTTTAAGAGAAAAGACCGGTATTTTCAAAAGATGACATAAAGATGAACAAGAAAGACTGGTACTTACGCCTATGCCGGATCTCAGCGGCTCCGAACCTGCCCTTGATTTTAGTATTTGACGCCATCGGCTTGGCTTCAATTTTCGCGAGGCGTTGAATCTCACGATCTTTTGCCCGGAGAGCAAGTCGGGCGGATTCTTGAGCGGTCTTCAGGGCAATTTCTTTGTCTGCTTGAGCTGATTTCGCCGCTTCCAAGGCTTCGACAAGTTCAGCCTTCAAGCTGGCATTCTCGGTTTCTAGGATCTTGTTGGAGCGAAGGGTTTGGGCCAGAATGCTATCTTTAGCGGTGAGTTCACCTTCAAGTTCTCCAATCCGGTCTGCTTGTTGTTCTTCGACACGAGAACCTTCTTCAAGCGCTTGTTCTTAAGCGCTGCTTTTTCAAGCAAGAATTTCTTCAGACCTTTTTGTGAGCGGTGACAAGGTTCTCAAGTGCTGAAATCAAAAGTAGGATTGGTCGGGTAGGAAGCTAATTGAACAATGTTTATGGAATATGGAGGGAAAAATTGAGAATATTACTCCGATTAACTTGACGAAGCCTCATGATTTCTTGCCGGCGCTCCTCCATCATTCGATGGGTATTTTGCAAGTTGGCCTCTCTCTTCGAAGATCGTGCTCCTTAGCCTTCAGACTGGCGGTCTGAATTTCTAGCTCACCCAATCGTTCTTGATTGGTGTTGAGTTCTTCCCGCAAGCGGGTGATAATAGCAGTCTTGGCCTCGGAGCTTTTCAGAAGAACCTAAAAGAAAAAGAGAGTAAGAAATTTGATGATTAAAGGGAAGTTGCTTGGAGAAATTATTAAAAGATAGAGATATACTTGGCCAGATTCTCGAGAAATTCTTTAAGGCCTCTTCTTCTTGGAGGGCGTCCCATTGAGCCGTTGCGGTAAAAGTCCTAGCTCCGCTGGAACTGTCCACCTCTACTTCCCCGACCACCATTTTGGCCAGTTTGGGTTCTCCAGAAGATTTGCGAGTTGTCCTGGCCCGGCGAGGGATTTCTTCTGTCCGGACCGGTCCCAATGAGAGCTCCGGAGGGATTTGAAATAAGGTGGCTTGGGAAAGAGGGTTGTCAAAAGAGGAGCTTTCAACATTGGAGGCTTGCTTTTCAGCTTCTAAGCTTGAGCCGGCAGTGGAATTCCTTTCGCGGGAACCGCACTTTGAGCTCCTACGTTTGAAGTGGCGAGGAGTGACAGTGGAGGCGCCGGGAGTGGAACTGGTCCGTGGCACGTCCGGGGAAGAAGCGGGAACATCGCCGGGAGGAGCTTTTGAGGAAGATTTGTTTCTTAGAAAGCTAGCTATGCTAGCTTAGAAGTTAGAAGGAATCCTGTAAGAAAAACAACATTAATTAGATTAGAGCGAGGAGCTTCGGTACCTAAGGAGTTTTGACAGATGGAATAATTCAGAAAAAATGTGATAATCCGGAAAACTTACGTGGAAGCTTTTTTGAAGCCGGTGGAGGTTGACCTTCTTGGGTGGGCCTTGGGTAACTCCACCAACTTTGCTATCTGCAGCTCTTTTCTCCGCTGGATTGGCTTGCGAGTTGGAGCTGAATCTCCAGCATCGGAAGGACCGGTCTCGGTGACCATACCGGGACCTTTTGGGGACCTTCGACAAAGGGTCAACCGAGGCAGAAGTTCCTTGAGTTTTCCCCAATGAAGCTTCGAGGATGGCAAGGGCCGCCTGGCGATCCCTTTCAACGGCCTCTTCTTCTCGCCGACGGTCTTCGAGTCTCCGTGCCTCCGAGCGAGTGTCGCCAGGAGCAGCAGGGAGGGACAGCAGGAGGAGCAGCAGGTCTGCCGATGGTCAAGGAAGTAGTACGTTTTCTTGTACTAGGAGCTTGAACCACGGTCCTAGACTTTGTGATTTTAGGGGCTAAGCTCGGGAGGAAGAGGGAAACACCGGTCCGATGGTTTTTTAGTCAGACCGGCTTGAACAGCAAGCGGAGCAGCATTATTGGCATAATCCTCTCCCCAAGTGTCATCAGGAGGAAGAGGAGGATGACTTCGTAGTTGTCCATTTTCTGCAATTATAAAGATTGAGTCTTTATAAGTAAATGATGGCAATAAGCGAGTAAAATTTTGAAGAAATAAGAAAAGGTACTTACAGACCTCGCGAGGGTTGCATGAGCTGAAAGCCAATCCCACTCTTGTGCATCCGGATAGGTCTGGGTTTGGCTGCAGCATTTGCTTGATACGAACTTCCGGCCGCTCCTTGTCGGGTAGGAGAGTTCCATCCAAGGGCATGGCGGTGTCTTCATTGAAGAGCCAAGCGGGGTGCTCTTGCTTCTTGAGTGGTTGGACGCCCCGCACTATGAAGCTCCGGAGGATTGTCTCGGCGGTTACACCTTTGACATTCTTCGGATATCTGATGCAGGCGAGAAGAGCAAGAACTTCATCGTCCTCCTTAAGTTTTTTCCTGGTTTCTGCGGTAGGAAAATTCTTGGCCACCTTCGCATTGAAGGCAGGAAGAGATGGCTGAGGATTGTCGCAGAAGAACCAGCCTTTTTTCCAATGAGCTATGCTATTATTCAAGGATAAGGAGAAATATTCATCCGCGCTCCAGCACTCGGATTCCCACACCGCCAACCGCAGCCTGGCGGTCTGATGATGGAAGCGAGGCGGATTTGAAACAGATATTGGAATAGCTTGAAGTGGGGAAGAACTCCAAGGAAAGCTTCACACAAATGAAAGGCGATCTGAAGGATGGAGTTAGGGTTAAGGTTCACTAACTCCCATCCACGAAGAAAAGAAGACCCCTAAAGAAAGAACGAAGCATGGAAGGTCAAGACCGCGGAGGAAAAAGGCTTTGAAGACAAGTTGTTGAGATTGATCTATGCCCCAGGGAATTTGGCTGGGGAAGGAACACTCCAGCTTTAAGATGGGTTGAGGAGGAAGATACCCATCTTTAACTCGCTTCATTCAGGGAGGATTCTAGTGACCTTGCTGGGACCAAGATCTTGGACCCCGAACGGAAGTTGATCACGAGGAACGGAGGAAGAAGATGAGGGAACAGCGAGTGGATTTCTTCTTGCCCATCTTGAGAGATGGAAAAGGAAAGCTTTGAATTGGTTAATGAGGAAGGAGAGCGCAACGGAACGAAAGTAAATGGCGGGCGCGTATGAGCTTCGGGAGGAGGGT
Organism: Chloris gayana; assembly: GCA_031894775.1. NCBI lineage: Eukaryota > Viridiplantae > Streptophyta > Magnoliopsida > Poales > Poaceae > Chloris > Chloris gayana. The sequence goes on from JAUNZO010002620.1 coordinate 12,267, forward strand.
TGACCTAGGTCGACTTTTCGTTTTCTCTTATAGACACCTGGGATGGGCCCGGGGGTTGAAAAGTTATTGGGCCTTTTGAAGAGGCCCGAGGGATGTTGTAACCGTGCAATTATGACCTAACGGCCATAAGGAAGTTAATGATCTGTTATCTGCGTTAATTATGACTTAACGGTCATAAGAATAAGCCGTCGTGCTTTTATGAAAGAAAAAGCAGATCTGAAAAATGGAAATTTTCAGATAAAAGTTAAAGTCATGCAGAATTTTGTAATTCAGCAGTAGATGAGAGAGTTAGATTTTACATCACTCAGTTGATAAAGGATGCCTTAGGCTATGGGTGTTAATCATCCGGCTGATTATAGGCTTTGGAGACTCGAGTCGCCGTGAGAATATAAGGAATAAACTGGTCCGATCAACCAGAATTGTGGTTTTTAGCGAAATTTCGATAAGCGAATTATAAGTCCAGGTTGATTTAGGCGGTCTGTTATGTGAAATTGGTAAGAATATACAGAGGATAAGAAATTCTAGCCGGTATGACCGGTCCGGAAAATATGTTCTTGGCAAAAATTGCCGAGAGGAATGTGATTTGATGGAAAATAATCAAGCATAATCTCTCAAGAAAGACTCTTGCATTATTTGCGATCCTCAAATGATACAAGAGTCGGGGGCTATACCTAATTAGGTGCACCCGACCGGTGCACCATGTTCAAGAGCGGTTTGCAGAGATCTCGGGAAGTGGAAAATGATGGAAATTGAAAGGAGCGGTCTCAGTAGAAATTGGATATTGAAGGAAATAATGAAGAATCAACTAGTGGACTCTTGCATTATTTGAAAGGAGTTCAAATGATCCAAGAGTCGGGGGCTATACCCAATTGGGTGCGTCTAGTCGGCGCACCGTGAGAAGAATAAGCTACGACTACCTAATTAGGTGATATAAAAGGTGAAAAACAACAATTTTTTCGGGCTTCTTTTAAAGCACTTGTGAAGAAAAAAGAACGAGTTTGCAGCAGATTGGAGTTCTTTTGAATTTTACCATGAATAAAGACCAACAGGCGGAAGACTGGTTAGTCTTATTCAAGGTTAAATAAAAAATTACTCGGGGGCTGCTTGTCGTATACTTGCCTTATGGGTATATAGATGATGAAGGAATGGATGCGTAGAGACATGGTGGCAAATTAAGGAAGATACAGATAATGGCGATAGGTAACGGATCGGTCTTCGACCAGTCTAGGATTATAGAAGATCCCGTATACCGGTATGGAAACAAGGCGGATACTAAGACCGGTATACAATGACTTGAGGAGCAAGATATTGAACAATTTGTAGTCTGATTAGGACTCGGATCAATAAAGAAAGTCGGAGATAAAATTCCATATATGTAATTCATGTAATCGATCGGGACTCTGATTGTAACCCTAGCTCCCCCGACATATAAGGCGGAGCAGGGACCCCCCCCCCGAAAACTCTCTCGAGATCTCGCAATTAGCAAATCGCTAAAGGCAATACATAACATACAGGACGTAGGGTATTACTCTCGATTCAAGGGGCCTCGAACCTCGTCTAAAATCGCGTGTTCCTCGTGTGTTCGTGTGTTGCACCATCGAATTCCACGCTCGTGAGGGACCGGGTAGTACTAGTGCCGAGTTTAAGACTCGACACCAGTTGCTTGTACCAAAAAAGAATACTAAAGAAGTAAGAATGTGCGTCGATTATATTGATCTCAACAAAGCTTGCCCCAAAGACCCTTTCGCGTCGCCTCGAATCGACCAAGTTGTTGATTCGACCGCTGGCTGCGAGCGTCTTAGTTTCCTTGATGCTTATTCAGGATATCATCAAATACCGCCGAGGGTTGAGGATCGGATAAAGACCGCGTTTATCACCCCCTTCGGAGCATACTCGCTACACAACTATGCCATTTGGATTGAAAAATGCTGGAGCTACGTATCGTCGCGGCATACAACGTTGTTTGGATTCGCAATTGGGAAGGAACGCAGAAGCTTATGTTGACGATATAGTGGTCAAGTCTCGTAAAACCGAAGATCTCCTCTCCGACTCGGCAGAGACCTTCGCACCTGCGGAACTTTTCCATGAAGTTAAACCCCGGAAAGTGTGTATTTGGAGTTCGTTCCGGGAAATTACCGGGTTATTTGGTATCATGGAGAGGTATTGAAGCCAATCCAGAAAAATTCAGACAATTGTCAACATGCAACCCCGAGTTGCTTGAAGGATGTCCAGAAGTTGACGGGCAGTATGGCGGCTCTTAGCCGTTTCATTTCAAGACTGGGAGTACGAGGACTTCCGTTCTTCAAGTTACTCAAAAAACAAGATAAGTTTGAGTGGACTAGTGAAGCACAAGCTGCACTTGATCAACTTAAAGAGTATCTCAAGTAACCCTCCGGTGTTGGTCCCGCCGGAGCCTCGACGAGGTTATTCAGCTATATATCTCCGCAACAACCCATGTGGTGAGCACGGTTCTGGCGGTTGATCGGATGGAAGAAGGACACCTACAATTGGTGCAACCTCCTGGTCTATTTTGTAAGTGAAGTTCTTACCGAATCTAAGATACGATATCTCCAATTGCAGAAGTTAATATATGCTGTAGTGATAACTTCTCGGAAGTTGAAGCATTATTTCCAAGCGCATCCTATTGAGGTTAAAACTGGGTTTGCCATCGGAGATATTGTTCGCAACCGAGAAGCGATTGGTCAAGTTGCTAAGTGGGCTATAGAACTTGGCCAGTATGAAATTACGTTCTCTTCGCGAACGGCTATTAAAGGACAAGCATTAGCTGATTTCATAACAGAGTGGCTGGAAACACAAGTGCCGCGAGAGATTCAAGCATTGGAGTATTGGGAGATGTTCTTTGATGGGTCCCTCGCAGCTTTCAGCGCGGGGGCTGGCGTGGTACTTCTCACCCCACAAAAGGAACCGCTCGGATATGTGTTGCAAATGTACTTTCGAGCTTCAAACAATACGGCGGAGTATGAAGCTTTGCTTCATGGGCTCGGAGTAGCCGTTTCGCTAGGCGTCCGACGACCGGATATCTATGGTGATTCGATGTTAGTGATAAGCCAAGTTAACAAGGTGTGGGATGCTCATGATGATCATATGATCGCTTATCGTCAAGAGGTTCGGAAACTTGAAGATAAATTTGATGGTTTGCGATTTTCTCATATACTCGCGCGGAAATAATTCTCGTTGCGAATGAGTTGGCTAGACTCGGGTCTTCGCGACAGGCAGCTTCCTCCCGGCATTTTTCTTCGGGTGTTGGATAAACCATCTATAAAGATGGAGCCCAAGGTTACTATTACAGTAAATCGAAGATAAGGCGGTCTTAGAAAGTCGGGAAGAAAAGGCGGTCCTGGAAGGACCAGTCTGATAATGCGGGCTTGCCAGGAAAGATAGTAGGCGAATTCAATGCTCGGTGAAATTCAGCCATTGGATGTTATGATTATTGATTCCGATTGACGTACTCCATATCTTGACTATTTGCAATCCGGCAAAACCCCGTAAGATAAGGTGGAAAAGCAAAGATTGGAAGTTCGAGCCCACAGCTTATTTAATTCTCGAAGGAGAATTATATAAACGTGGAGTTAATATCTTGATGAAATGCGTATCGCTTTCTCGATGGCATTCAATTGCTTGAAGACGTACACAAGGGAATTTATGGAAATCGTGCTTCTTCGAAGACATTGGTTGGGAAGATATTCAGACAAGGGTTTTATTGGCCTACAACGACGGATGATGCGCATAGAGTGGTTAAGAATTGTCAAGGATGCCGGCTTTTTGCAAGACAGACCTCATACTCCGGCTCAGGAGTTGCAATTAATTCCAATGACTTGGCCTTTCTCTACTTGGGGGCTGGATATAGTGCGACCTTTTAAGCGGGCACCGGGAGGATTCACCGTGACATCCCTCCGGACACCCAGGAATCGGTACAGAGGGACACTCGACGAAGCGAGTTACAACGAAACATCATCTCTTACAAGCCGAATATATACATCATGGTATAATACAACCAGGTTTTCGAAATACAAACAGTCTTGCAGCGGAATATAACATTATTGAAGTTTAACATCCTACGAGTATTCAGCGGAAGCTTGTTTTATTGTACAACTCAAAAGACTACAAACGAAACAACGTGATGCACCGAGCCCTTCGTACACCACGGTCCTCTCTCTTCACGGCGTGGGGATACGTTCCCACCGAAGGGAACCTCCCTCCGGACATTGCTCCTCTTCGGGGAAGCTGCCATACAAGTCGTGGAAGTACGACTCGTTCCCCGAAAGGTAACGAACAAACCCCGAGTATTCTAATACTCAGCAAGACTCGACCCGTCAACATGGCACGCTAAGGCCGACGCCTAGTATGCAAAGGCTTTCCGACTCGTGGGGTTTACTCCTTTGCGAAAAACAGCATTAAAGGGTGGGTCCTTACTTTCAGTATTTTAGCTCACATTATGTTCATTAACCTTGATGTTTGCAACCTATCACTATTGCAACCAAGTTCTCAATCAAGATAAAATAGATCTTAGTCCTTCTATCTCTCATCTTCATCTTCCATAATTTCCTACGATGTGACGAGCTAAACAAGCGGTACTCATTATCTGCGAGGGACAGACGATTCGAATCGATTTTATACCAGTCGGCAAAACCCGACTACACGACGTATACGCATCACACCGATCGTATACGACAACCTTTCCCGCTAGCACCGACGACAGACTAGCCATTTCCAACTCCCCGGGAGTATGGCGAAGCCACGACTTCCCTCGTGGTCGACCCATCTCCCTCCCGTGAGACTATCCTCTTACTAACAACCGGCAAAAGAGAGTCGGCTACGCTACATCTCCGGGGCGATAGGGTACATCAGCCTTGCCGGGCCCATGATACCAGCATGTAGTACGGTACGTTCAAACTTGTTCAACTAAGCCGACAACGGTACGGTCCTTGACCGACTCGCGACGGGGCTACCACCTTGCAAGACCTCATCTCCGTCTTGCCCTTTCTCCTACGGGGCCCGTCCGGTCTCAACTTCATTAACACTCTCATCATCTTTAATGTCAACGCAAAACTCTTAAAGCCTCCATGCTTTAAGTGCCCTAACCATCTACCGTAGCCACTATGAATTAAGCTTAGCCTCTATTGAGCTACCCGTACCGAAGATAGACTAAACAAACGGAAACCTACCATAATGCATCTAGGGTGTCAACCATTCCCTAACACCTAATGCACAAGCATAACCGTACTATGTGATAAAGTAAAATATTTAAAAAACATACGTAGGATGCACCGGGGCTTGCCTTGAGTCCGTTCAAAGTTAGTTTCCTCGCGGCCGGGTCGACGTCAAGATTCCCGGCTCCCGATTCTCCCCGGGTGGAACCTCGATCACTTCGTAACCTAGTCGACCAAGCAATACGTCGCGAATCACAATCATGTATGCATGAATGCGTATGATGAAAGTATGCAAAGATTCATTAATTACGTCCAATAAATAATAATTAATGATTAATGCTTAATCACCTTAGTTAATTAACAAATTGGGAAAAGTATGTTCATTAAGCATTAATTAACAACTAATTATGCTGATTAAAGAGTGCTTAATCAAGGTCATTACTTGTTAATTGGTTCTGTTCCTTAATTACTTAATTAAGTTCACTAATTACTTAGGTTTAATAATTAATGAATTATTTCTGGTTAAGTAATAAACAAATCATTATTTCAAGTGATGAAAGGTTAATAAATTAGGATCACATAAAATAATACAGCTTTAAGTTTAAATTTGGAAAAAATAAATTTCATCATTAATTTCGTGTGCAGTATCTCCTTTATTAAGTAAAATTATTTTTTTTAATTAAACATTTCATTTACATAAAATAATAACTTTTCTCTAATCAAAGAAAGTGATTAATTACTAAGATAAAATAAATTTATTCAAAATAAATATTTTATTTCACAAATAATTAGATCTCATTTTTCTAAGTCTAACAAAGTTGGTTTGACATTTTTCCGAATTTTAACTAATTTTCTACGAATTTTGGAAATTTAAATTCGATTACGTGCCACACGGAGGGCCACGGTGGTTGGCCACACCCGATCCGCCGTGGCCACACGCGATCCCACCCGCGTGTGGCCCGCGGTGTGGCACCACCGCGGCGGCGAGGCCGGCGGCGGCGCGGCCACCGGAGTTGGTCGGCGCCCAACCAAACCTCGCCGCGAGACTTCCTACGAGGCTCTACTCGATGTGGCGGACCTAGCGGTGGTGATGCGCCCACATGAGCTTGACCGGAGAAGCACCGGCGGCGAGGCCCAGGCGCGCGGCGGCTCCGGCACGACGGGGAGCTCGCTAGAGAGCTTGAATCTTAAGGAAACTTGACGGGAAGCTGCTACGGCCCATGCGCAATGACGATAGATGGTAAACGGAGCATGAGCAAGGTCGAAGGTAGAGCTCACCGTGAGTGACACGGCGGCGGTGATGGAACTCCGGGGAAAACAATCAATTCTTGCCGGACCTGAGGAGGAAACGTGCGGATGAGTTGACAAACTTGAAGAACATCATCTTGCGCATCACGGGAATGAACCACAAGCACAAGTGCCTCACCACAGCTCACCAATTTAAAGACGCGGCGGAAAAACACGGCCGGGTGCTCAGGGAAGAAGACGCCTCGATTGGAGAGGGCTACGGTGATTGCCGAGGGTTGATGGTCACGGAGAGATGAAGTGTGTTCCTGCGAACCTTTTGGTGGCGTTGGTCCGAGGAATGGTTTGCCGGAGCGGCCTGGCGGCGGTGCTCCGCACGCGGCCGTGGTGGCGGTGAGGTTTGGGGAGAGAATGGAAGAGAGGAAGAAGAGAAACGAGGGCCGGGAGGGGGCTTTATCCTCGCCGGAGGCGGCACGAAGCAAGCAGCTGCGTGGCTCCAAGCTGCTGCGTGGCCCGGGGTCGTGGCACCGGCCGGGGAGGCGGTGCGGAGCGCGGGCGGCGCCGAGACGCGGGAGAGGGAGAAGAGAATGACAAGTGGGGCTATGGTCGTTTTACATAAAACCCCCCTGGTTTTTGAATAATTAAAAAGCGACCTTCCGGTGCTCCAAAAATTCTACGAAAATTTAGGGGTGTTATTGAGAAAATTTTAGGCATATTTCCTATTAAGTCCAGGGTAAAACTCCAAATCGTTTTTGGGTTAAAAATTCATAGCGAAAATAATAAAAGAGATTTTGTTTATTTCTTGTAAATATTTTCATAAACCAAAATCTTTTTAGGACCTTTTCATAAATCTTCATTTGTGATAATTAAGCTATAGAAAATGTTAAACATGAATTTTTCTTCCCATTTTCTTTCTTTTTAACACTTCCTTTCTTCTTTATTTGATTTGTTATTTTATGTGCTTATTATTCACCAAATGTGATATCTTCACAAATACAACAATGTGATGACATGCTCATGATGACATGAAATGCATTATTTTCTCGAGAGTTGTTACAGCCCTCCCCCTTACAGGAATCTCGTCCCGAGATTCACGATCGAAACGACTAAACGATAGTGCTAAAGAACTCGGGGTAGTTTAATCGAAGAAACTCTTCTTGTTCCCATGTAGGTTCAGCTTCCGAGTGATTACTCCATTGGACCTTGTAAAACTTGATGGTCCGATGAAGAGTCACTCTATCCTTGGTGTCGAGAACTTTAACCGGTCGTTCGTCATAGGTCAAGTCCTGGTTGTAATCTGTTCCACCTCGACTGTTCGGTATATCCATGGGTGGTTTTAAACACTTCTTCAGTTGAGATACATGAAATATGTTATGGATTCCTGCCAAGTGGGGTGGCAATTCCAGTCGATACGCCACAGCTCCACATCTTTCCAAGACTCGGAAAAGGTCCGATGTATCGGGGTGCTAACTTGCCCTCGATTCCGAACCTTTGAACACCTTTGGTAGGAGATACTCGAAGATAGACTTGATCTCCCACCCGAAATACTAACTCTCGACGTCTTTTGTCGGTATAGCCGATCCGTCGAGATTTAGCTCTCTTGAGGTTCTGTTGGATGAGACGTACTTGTTCCTCGGCATCTCTTACTAGATCTGGTCCGAAGATTACTCTTTCTCTACTTTCAGCACCAATTCAAGGGTGTACGACAACTATGTCCATATAGAGCTTGGAACGGCGACATTCCAGCACTCTCTTGATAGTCTGTTATTGTAGGAAAACTCCGCTAATCGGTAAGCACTTCTCCCGAGTCATTAGTTGATGGATTGCCGTGATAAGAGCGGTCTACTTAAATTATAAGCTTGTGTTTAAGACTGGTATATTCAGGAAAAAGATATTGTATAGCATTCTTTTTTATGAATACCGATTGGTAAGCTCGTTGTATTAAGAACAGTTTGGGAAATCTTACAAACTAACCTTTTTGCTCACGCTATATGATTTTGTTAAAGTAAGCTATAATTATGAATTGTGATATGTGCTGATTGAGAGCCAGAATTGGATCATAATTATCAAGTTGAAATAACCATCATATCTTGAGTAAATAAGTTAGTAAGTATGATGGTGAAATCAGTATTCATATAAAAAGAAAAGTGGCTGGTATTTAAAAGCAAACAATGTAATGGTCAAGATGTTCGATTACAAAATGGCCCTATTTACAAAGATTTCTAAGCAGGACCGCTTGAAGTACCGGTGTCACCAGTCTTGGGATTTCCTTCGAACCTATCAACCAAGTGTTTCTTCAGAATCGGAAGAAGTTACAATTAAATCTCTCGTCAAGATCTTCGAAGGCATCTTCTATCGTCTGTCTAGCGGCAGTTGCAGCATCCCGAGCATCTTGATCCAGGGCGAAAGCTGCTGGTGCTACGTTTAGAGGGGTGCCCAACGGATCAACTGGAACATCTTCCACCAACTCGTAAACAGCACCAATGAGCGAGTTCCTCAGCTCATTGAACCGGTCTTCAATGGTGTTAGGATGGGCACCATCCCGGATGAAATTGAAATCACAATCTTCGACCGGAGTCCAAGATTGGATTATGGCGGCGATGTGTCCCCCTCCGGAGCAGCGACCAACCTTGAATGCTCCTTGATCCTTCTCGGGACTGCCCGCATGGCGGATCAAGGTCTATTTCATTGGGATCAATAGTCCGACCGCCATTAAGATATTCCCGGGTATGAATGGTACCTACAGTAAGTTCTGAAAAACAAGCCAATATTCAAGAGAAAAGACCGGTATTTTCAAAAGATGACGTAAGGAGGAACAAGAAAGACCGGTACTTACGCCTATGCCGGATCTCAGCGGCTCTGAACCTGCCCTTGATTTTATTGTTTGATGCTCTCAGCCTTGCCTTTGATTTTCTGCAAGTGTTGAATCTCGCGATCTTTCGCCCGGAGAGCAAGTTGGGCAGATTCTTATGCGATCTTCGTGGCTATCTCTTTGTCCGCTTGAGCTGATTTCGCCGCTTCTAAGGCTTCAGCAAGTTCAGCCTTCAAGCGGCATTCTCAGTCTCTAGGATCTTGTTGGAGCGAAGGGTTTGAGCCAAAATGCTATCTTTAGCAGTGAGTTCACCTTCAAGTTCTCCAATCCGGGCCGCTTGTTGTTCTTCGACACGAGAACCTTCTTCCGAAGTGCTTGTTCTTGAGCCGCCGCTTTTTCAAGCAAGAATTTCTTCAGCCTTTTTGTGAGCAGCGACAAGGTTCTCAAGTGCTGAAGTCAAAAGTAAGACCGGTCGTGAAGGGAGCCGCTTAAAAAAATATATATGAAATATGAAGAGAAAAATTGGGAATATTACTCCGATTAACTTGACGAAGCCTTATGATTTCTTGCCGGCGCTCCTCCATCATTCGATGGGTGTTCCGCAAGTTGGCCTCTCTCTTCTGAAGATCGTCCTCCTTAGCCTTCGGGACCGGCGGTCCGAGTTTCCAGCTCACCCAATCGTTCTTGATTGGTATAGAGTTCTTCCCGCAAGCGGGTGATAATAGCAGCCTTGGCCTCGTAGCTTTTCGTAAGAACCTAAAAGGAAAAAAGAGAGTGAGAAATCTGATAATCAAAAGGAAATTGCTTGGAGGAATTGTTAATAGATAGGGATATACTTGGCCGTATTCTCGAGAAATTCTTTAAGGCCTCTTCTTCTTGGAGGGCGTCCCATTGAGTCGTTGCAGTGAAGGTTCTAGCTCCACTCGGAGCTATCCACCTCTACCTCTCCGACTACCATTTTGGCCAGCTTTGGGTTCTCCAGGAGATTTGCGAGTTGTCCCGGCCCGGCGAGGAATTTCTTCCGTCCGGATCGGTCCCAATGAGAGCTCCGGAGGGATTTGAAATAAGGTGGCCCGGGGAGGAGGGTTGCCGAAGAGGAGCTTTCGACATTGGAAGCTTGCTTTTTAGCTTCTAGGTTTGAGGCGGCAGGAGTTCCTTGGTGGGAGCCGCACTTTGAGCTTCTATGCTTGAAGTGGCGGGAGCAAGAGGGAGGCGTCGGGAGTGGAACCAGTCCGTGGCACGTCGGGGGAGGAAGTGGGAATATCGCTGGGAGGAGCTTTTGAGGAAGATTTATTTCTTAGAAAGCCAGCTATGCTTGCTTGGAAGTTAGAAGGAATCCTGTAAGAAAAAAGCAATATTAATAAGATTAGAGTGAGGAGCTTCGGTACTTAAGGAGTTTTGACAGATGGAATAATTCGGAAAAGAATTGATAATGCAGAAAACTTACGTGGAAGCTTTCTTGAAGCCGGTGGAGGATTTGACCTTCTTGGGTGGGCCTTGGGTAACCCCACCACCGCTATCTGCAGCTCTTTCTCCGCTGGATTGACTTGCGGAGTTGGAGCCGAATCCCCAAGCATCAATAGGACCGGTCCGGTGACCATACCGGGACCGTTTGGGGACCTTCGACAAAGGATCAACCGAGGCGAAGCGCCTTGAGTTTTCCCCAATGAAGCTTCGAGGATGGCCAGGGCTGCCTCGGCGATCCCTTTCGACGGCCTCTTCTTCTCGCCGACGGTCTTCAAGTCTTTGTGCCTCCGAGCGAGTATCGCCAGGAGCAGCAGGAGGAGTAGCGGGTCTGCCGATGGTCAAGGAAGTAGTACGTTTTTTTGTACTAGGAGCTTGAACCACGGTCCCAGCATTTTGTGATTTTTGGGGCTAAGCTTGGAGGTAAAGGGAAAGACCTGGTCCGAGGATCTTTGAGTCAGACCGGCTTGAACGAGCTAGTGGAGCGGCATTGTTGGCGTAGTCCTCTCCCCAAGTGTCATTAGGAGGAAGAGGAGGATGACTTCGTAATTGTCCATTTTCTGTAATTATAGAGATTGAGTCTTTATAAGTAAATGATGGCAATAAGCAATAAAGATTTGAAGAAACAGGAAGAGGTACTTACGGCATTGCGAGGATTGCATGAGCTGAAAGCCAATCCCACTCTTGTACATCCGGACATGTGTCCGGATTTGGCTGCAGCATCCGCTTGATGCGAACTTCTAACCGCTCCTTGTCGGGGAGGAAAGTTCCATCCAAGGGCATAGCGGTGTCTTCATTGAAAAGCCGGGCAGGGTGTTCTTGCTTCTTGAGTGGTTGGATGCCCCGCACTATGAAGCTCCGGAGAACTGTTCGGCGGTTACGCCTTTGACATTCTTCAAGTATCCGATGCGGGCGAGGAGTGCAAGAACTTCATCGTCCTCTTTGAGTTTTTTCCTGGTTTCAGCGGTGGGGAAATTCTTGGCCACCTTCGTATTGAAGGCAAGTGAGAGATGGCCGAGGGTTGTCGCAGAAGAACCAGCCTTTTTTCCAGTGAGCTATGCTATTGTTCAAGGATAAGGAGAAATATTCATCCACGCTCCAAAGACTGGATTCCCACACCGCCAACCGCAGCCTGGCGGTCCGACGATGGAAGTGGCGAATTTGGAACGAGAAATTGGAACAGCTTGAAGTGGAGGAGAACTCCAAGGGAAGCTTCGCATAAATGAATAAAAAGGCGATCCGAAGGATGGAGTTAGGGTTAAGGCTCACTAACTCCCATCCATAGAAGAAAAGAAGTGCTCTAAAGAAAGAACAAGCATGGGAGATCGAGGCCACGAAGGAAAAAGGCTTTGAAGACTAGTTGCTGAGATTCATCTATACCCCAGGGAATTTGGTCGGGGGAAGGGACACTCCAATTTAAGATGGGTTGAGGAGGAAGATACCCATCTTTAACTCGTCTCGTTCAGGGAGGATTCTGTGACCTTGCCGGGACCAAGATCTTGGACCCCAAACGGAAGCCGATCGCGAGGAACAGAGGAAGAAGATGAGGGGACGGCGGTGGATTTCTTCTTGCCCATCTTGAGAGATGGAAAAGGAAAGCTTGGAATTGGTTAATGAGGAAGGAGAGCGCAACGGAACGAAAGCAAATGGCGAGCGCGAATGAACTTTGGGAGCAGTGGTTGACCTAGGTCGACCTTTCGTTTTCTTTTATAGACACTGGGATGGGCCCGAGGCTGAAAAGTTATTGGGCCTTTTTTAAGAGGCCCGAGGGATTGTCGTAATCGTGCAATTATGACCTAACGGCCATAAAGAAGTTAATGATCTGTTATATGCGTTAATCATGACTTAACGGTCATAAGAGTAAGCCGTCGTGCTTTTATGAAAGTAAAAGGCGGTCTGAAATATGGAAATTTTCAGATGAAAGTAAAAGTCATGCTGAATTTTATAAATCAGCAGTATGAGAGAGTTAGATTTTACATCACTCGGTGATAAAGGATGCCTTAGGCTATGGGTGTTAATCATCCGACTGATTATAGGCTTTGGAGACTCGAGTTGTTGTGAGAATATAAGGAATAAACTGGTCCGATCAACCAGAATTTTGGTTCTTAGTGAAATTTCACTAAGCGGATTATGAGTCCAGGCTGATTCAAAGTGTCTCGTTATGTGAAATTGGTGAGAATATACAGAAGATAAGAAATTCTGACCGGTATGACCGGTCCGGAAAATATGTTCTTGGCAAAAATTGCTGAGAGGAATGTGATTTGATGGGAAATAATACAGCCTAGTCTCTCAATAAAGACTCTTGCATTATTTGTGATTCCCAAATGATCCAAGAGTCGGGGCTATACCTAATTAGGTGCACCCGACCGGTGCAACGTATTCAAGAGTGGTATGTGAAGATCGTGGAAAAGGAAAAGATGGAAATTGAAAGGAGCGGTCTCGAAGAAATTGCATATTAAAGGAAATAATGAAGAACCAACTAGTGGACTCTTGCATTATTTGAAAAGAGTTCAAATGATCCAAGAGTCGGGGCTATACCCAATTGGGTGCGCCTAATCGGCGTACCGTGAGAAGAATAAGCTACGATTACCTAATTAGGTGATATGAAAGGTGAAAAAATAATAATTTTTTGGGCTTCTTGAAAAGCACCTGTGAAGAAAAAAGAAACGAGTTTTGCAACAGATTGGCGTTCTTTTTAATTTTACCATGAATAATGACCAACGAGCGGAAGACTCGGTTAGTCTTATTCAAGGTTAAATCAAAAATTACTCGGGGCTGCTGTCGTATACTTACCTTATGGGTATACAAATGATGAAGGAATGGATACACAGAGACATGGTGACAAATTAAGGAAGATAAAGACGATGGCGATAGGTGACAGATCGGTCCTCGACCGGTCCGGGATAACGGAACATTTTGTATACCGGTATGGAAACAAGGCGGATACTAAGACCGGTATACAATGACTTGAGGAGCAAGATATTGAACAATTTGTAGTCCGATTAGGACTCTGAATCAATAAAGAAAGTAGAGATTGAGTTCCATGTATGTAATTCATGTAATCGATTAGGACTCCGCTTGTAACCCTAGCTCCCTCGGACATATAAGGCGGAGCAAGGACCCCCCAAAAACTCTCTCGACATCTTGCAATTAGCAAATCGCTAAAGGCAATACATAACATACAGGACGTAGGGTATTACTCTCGATTCGAGGGGCCCGAACCTCGTCTAAAATCGCGTGTTCCTGTGTGTTCGTGTGTTGCACCATCGAATTCCACGCTCGTGAGGGACCGGGTAGTACTAGTGCCGAGTTTAAGACTCGACAATCGGGGATTGCGTCATTATCATGATCGCAATGTTCGAACATGGGAATTCCAAGTAGGAGACTTGGTTCTTTGGAAGATTCAGTCCAACAAGAACAGGCATAAGTTGTCACCTGGGTCCTGGGAAGGACCTTTTCTCGGTTAAATCGGTTTCCGCGACCGGGGGCTTATAGGCTTATGACCTTGGAGGAAGAAGAAATTCCAAATTCTTGGAACATTGAACAGCTTCATCGTTTTTTATACTTGATGAGTTGTTTTTTTGTAAATTTCTTCATATTATAATAAAGTAATTTTGTCTAATGAAAATGTCTTTGCTTTTGTGTCTCGATATTTTAATTTTGCATTAAATTATCAAGCCAGGGGCTGCTGTGTTATTGTGCTATTCCCGAATAATAAGACCAGTCATATAGCTCGGTAGGCTGTCGTGTTGAGAGCGAGTCTGTTCTTTTCAGCTTTAAGACTCGGTATGTTCTGTGAAGGGAAATGGTGTAGCATCTTTCTTATGAATACCGATTGGTAGGCTGCAGTGAGAGCAATCACTGTGAAATCTTAGATCTTACAACTTAACTTTTTTTCCTAAGATTACGTGATCTTTTTAAAGTAAGCTATAACTATGAATTGTGATCTCGTGCCGATTAGAGCCAGACTTAGTCATAGTTAGTTTCAGCTGAAATAACTATGATGTCTTGGGCAAAGAAGTTAATAAGTATGATAGTGAAACCAGCACTCATATAGAAAAGAAATCTAAATAGCATGATGATCAAGATGTTTGATTACAAAAGTAAGTTGGGCCTAATACAAAATCTAAACAAGCAGGATTGCTCGGAAGTATCGGTATCACCGGTCTTAGGATCTTCAACTAGTCTATCCTCTAGCGTTTCTTTAGAATCGCAGGAAGACAAATGGCAAATCAGCATCTAGATCTTCAAATGCGTCTTCTATCGTCCGCTCGGCCGCAGCTTGCTGCATCTTGTGCATCTTGATCTAGAGCAAAAGCCGCCGGCGCTACGTTCAGCGGAACACCCGTTGGATCAAGAGGAACATCCTCTATCAAGTCCGAAACAGTACCAATGAGTGAGTTCTTCAGCTCATTGAACTGATCTTCAGTGGGTGTCCGGGTAGGCGCCATCCTTGATAAAGTTGAAATCACAATCCGAGACCGGAGTCCAAGATTGGATTATAGCGGCTATATGGCCTCCTCCCGCAGCGGCAACCATTTTGGAATGCTCTCCGATTCTTCTAGGGAAAGCCCGGATGGCGGATTCAAGATCTATCTCGTTGGGATCAATAGTTTGATCGCCATTGAGATATTCCGGAGTGCGTACTCGTACCTGCAGCAAGTTCTGAAAAAGCAAAAATATAAGAGAGAGTTATCACCGCAAACCGGTATTTTAAAATAGAATTTCATAGGAAAGAAGTGACTTACGTCTATGCCTGATTTCTGCGGCTCTGAATCTGCCCTTGATGTTAGTATTGGATTCTCTTAGCTTGAGAACAAGCTTAGCAGATTTATGGGCGGTCTTCGTAGCGCTCTCTTTGTCGACTTCACGCTGTTTTTGCTGCTTCTAAAGCTTCACTAGTTCAGCCTTTAGGCGAGCATTTTCAGCTTCCAGCATTTTGTTGGAGCGAAGTGCTTGCGCCAGGATGTTATCCTTGGCGGTAAGCTCGCCCTCCGTCCTCCAATCTCGAGCCGCCCGTTGCTCTTCAATACGGGAGCCCTCTTCAAGTGCTTGCTCCTCGAGCAGACTGCCTTCTCGTAAAGGACTTCTTCTCGCTTTTTGTGAGCGGCAACGAGGCCTTCAAGTGCCGAGATAAGGAGTAGGACCGGTCGGAGAAAGAGGCTACAAGGAAAAATATGGAATACATAGATAAAAATTAAGAGTATTACTCCGGATTTCTCGGCGGAGCTTGATGATTTCTTGCCGGCGTTCCTCCATCAATCGATGGGTGTTTAGCAGATTAGCTTCTCTTCTCTGCAGCATCGCCTCCTCGGATTTCGACCGGCGGTTCTGGGATTCCAGCTCGACCGGCCGCTCTTGATTGGTGCATAGCTCTTCCTCCGAGCGAGCGATTATAGCACTCTTAGCTTCGGAGTTTTTCGAAGAACCTAAAAGAAGAAGTAAGGGATTCAGTTATTAAAAGGAAATTGCTTGAAGAAACCATTGAAGCAGAAGAATGTACCTGGCCGGATTCTCGAGAAGTTCTTCGCAGCCTCTTCTTCTTGGAGGGCGTCCCATTGAGCCGTTGCGGTAAAAGTTCTAGCTCCACTAGAGCTGTCCACCTCCACGTCTCCGACTACCATTTTGGCCAGTCCGGGTTCCCCTTGAGATTTGCGTGTCGTCCCGGGCCGACGAGGAATTTCGTCCACCCGCACCGGTCCTAGTGAGAGTTCCGGAGGAATCTGGAATAGCGTTGCCCGGGTAGGGAGGTTGCTAGCGATGAGCCTCCAATGTTGACAGCTTGATCTTCGGTGATTTGAGACGAAGCTCCCGCGCCCGGAGGCGGCAGGGATTTCCTTTGTGGGTGCCGCACTTGGAGCTTCGTAAGGTTTGGCGCTAATCGGAGGCGCAGTGGAGGAGGTAGTGGAAGCACCACCGCGGGGTCGAAGGAGCAGCTTTGTTTTCTAAAAAGCTAGCTATGCTAGCTTGGAAATTAGAAGGATTCTGCAAAGAGAAGCGAATATCGTAAGACTGGGATAAAAGCAATTTGAAAAGGAATAAAGATATAGAAGACTTACGAGGTGGCTTTCTTGAAGCCGTGGAGGTCTTGATCTTCTTGGGGGACCCCGAGTATCCTCACCGGTTCCCTTTGCAGCTCCTTTTGCCGCCGGATTGACTTGCGGTGTTGGGACCATTGGATAAGGAGTCGGTCGGAGAGGGAGCTCCTCGAGATTTTCCCAGTGGCAGCTTCAAAGGCAGCCGCAGCAGCTTGGCGATCCCTTTCAACAGCCTTCTACTTCTCTCGTGTCGCTCTTCAAGTTTTTGCGCCTCCGTGCGCGTATCGCGCAGTAGCAGTGGAGGATGTAGTAGGTTTGCCAATAGTCAAGGAAGTAGTACGTTTTCTCGTACTAGGCACTTGAACCACCTTTCCGGATTTGGAAATCTTGGGAGCTATGCTAGGAGGCAGAGGGGAAGGACCGGTCTCGAAGTCCCTTGAGTTAGACCGGCTTGAACCGCCAGGGGAGCGGTATTGTTCGCATAGTCCTCCCCCAAGTATCGTTGGGAGGTAGAGGAGGGTGACTCTTGAAGTTGTCCATTTTCTCGTATTGAGAGATCGAGTTTGCATAAGAGAATGAAGGTTAAAAATAACGAGATTCGAAGATAAAGAAAGAGATACTTATAGGATCACAAAGGTTGGACGAGCTGAAAGCCGACCTACTCTGGTGCATCCGGATAGATCCGGTTTCGGCTGGAGCATCCGTCTCGATGCGGGCTTCTAATCGTTCTTTGTTAGGAAGAGGAGTTCCATCCAACGGAATGGCAACGTCTTCATTGAAACACCAAGCCGAGTGTTCTTGTCTCTTGAGTGGCTCGGACTCTTCGCACTATGAAGCTCCAAAGGACTCGTCTCGATGGTGACGCCTTTGACTTCCTTTAAATATTTGATGCAAGCCAAGAGCGAAAGGATTTCTCCGTCTTCTTTAAGTCTTTCCCTACTATCTGCAGTAGGGAAAATTTTGGCTATTTTGGCGCTCGAAGGGAGGAAGTGCAGGCCGGGGATTATCACGAAGAACCATCCTTGTTTCCAATGAGCTATGCTTTTATTCAGCAGAAATAGAAAAATATTCATCTCGTGCTCCAAAGATTGAATCCCTACCCCGCCGACCGCAGCTCGGCGGTCCGATGAGGGAAGTGGGCGGATTTGGAAAAGGTATTGGAATAATTTGAAGTGGGGGAGAACTCCGAGGAAAGCCTCGCAGAGGTGGATGAAAAAAGCAATTTGCAGGATGGAGTTAGGGTTAAGATTCACTAACTCCCATCCGTAAAAGAAAAGGAGACCCCTAAAGAAGGAGCAGCAAGGATGATCAAGGCCACGGAGGAAAAAGCTTTGAAAACCAATTGCCGAGAGTCGTCTATTCCCCATGGCACTTGGTCGGGAGAAGGGACGCTCCAGCTTTAAGATTGGCCGAGGAGGAAGGTATCCGTCACGGATCGCATCATTAAGAGATGTTTCCGTGACTTTGCTACTACCAAGATCCCGAACGCCAAAAGGAAGCTGGTCGCGAGGAACAGAGGAAGAAGATGAAGGATTGGCGTAAGATTTCTTTTGCCCATCTTGAGAAGATCGAAGAAGAAAATCTAAGATTGGATTGTGCGAAAGACAAGAGCGAAGAACAAGGGCGAATGGCGGGCGCGAATGAGCTTTCGGGAATGGGTTTGACCTAGGTCGACTCTTCGTTTCCTTTTATAGGCACTGGGATGGGCCCGGGGCTGAAAAGTTATCTGGGCTATTTTGCAAGGCCCGATGGATCATTAAATGACTTATGTCGTGAATACGCAATTATGACCTAACGGCCATAAGGATATTAAAGATCTGTTATTTGTGTTAATTATGACCTAACAGTCATAAGGATAAGCCGTCGTGCTTTATGTGAATAAAAAAGCGGTCTGAAATATGAAAATTTTCAGATTGAAATTAAAGTAATGCTGAATTTTGTAATTTAGTAGTATGAAAGAGTTAGACTTTATCCGACTCAATAATAATGGATGCCTTAGGCTGTGGGTGTTAATCATCCGGCTGATCATAGGCCTTGGAGACTCGAGTCGATGTGAGAATATGGGGAATAAACTGGTCCGATCAACCAGAATCTTTAGTTAAATGTGATATGACCGGTTAGACCGGTCTCGAAAAATGTGTTCTTGGCAGTAAAGTGCTAAGAGGGATATGATTCCATGGAAGATAGAAAAGCATAGTCTCTCCAGAAAGACTCTTGAATTATTTGCGATCCTCAAATAATACAAGAGTCGGGGGCTATACCTAATTAGGTGCACCCGACCGGTGCACCGTATCCAAGAGCAATCTATAACGATTGCGGGAGGTGGAAATTAATAGAAAAATAAATGGAGTGGTCCGTAATGATTGCATATCAAAGGAAAATAATAAAGAATCAACTAGTGGACTCTTGCATTATTTGAAAGGAGTTCAAATGATCCAAGAGTCGGGGGCTATACTCAATTGGGTGCACCTAGTCTGTGCACCGAGAGAA
This sequence comes from Chloris gayana, assembly GCA_031894775.1. Classification (NCBI taxonomy): domain Eukaryota; kingdom Viridiplantae; phylum Streptophyta; class Magnoliopsida; order Poales; family Poaceae; genus Chloris; species Chloris gayana. The sequence continues at coordinate 31,487 of JAUNZO010002620.1, forward strand.
GAATTTGCAATGATTACCTAATTAGGTGATATGAAGGATAAACATACTAATTTTTTGGCTTTTTAAAGCGCTTCGAAGAAAGAAGAATCATTGCAGACAGATTAGAGTTCTTTTAATTTTACCATGGAATCAAGACCAACATGCGTAAGACTCGATCGGTCTTATTCAAGGTCAAATCAAAAATTACTCTGGGGCTACTGTCGTATACTTGCCTTATGGGTATACGTGATGATAAAGGAATGGATGAGCAAAGACACGGTAACAAATCAATGAAGATAAAGGTGGTCGAGATAGCTGACAGACCGGTTCCCGACCGGTCCGGAATAACAGAGGATTCTATATACCGGTAGTGGAGATCAAAGCGGATATCAATACCGGCGTATGATGACTTGAGAAGCAAGTTAAGGAATAATTAGTAGTCTCGTTAGGACTCTGAATCAATAAAGAGAGCTAGAGATAGAGCTCCTATATATGTAATCCACGTAATCGACTAGGACTATGCAGTAACCCTAGCTCCCTGGGATATATAAGGCGAGCCGGGACCCCCCGAAAACTCTCTCGAGATCTTGCAATTAGCAATCCGCTAAAGGCAATACATAACATACAGGACGTAGGGTATTACTCTCAATTCGAGGGGCCTCGAACCCGTCTAAAATCTTGTGTTCCCGTGTGTTTCGTGTGTTGCACCATCGAATTCCACGCTCGTGAGG
>JAUNZO010002621.1:0-29549 GCA_031894775.1 Chloris gayana
GGGCACCGGGAGGATTCATCGTGACATCCCCTCGGGACACCCGGGAATCGGTACGGAGGGACATTTGACGAAGCGAGTTACAACGAAACATCATCTCTTACAAGCCGAATATATACATCATGGTATAATACAACCAGGTTTTCGAAATACAAACATTCTTGCAGCGGAATATAACATTATTGAAGTTTAACATCCTACGAGTATTCAGCGGAAGCTTGTTTTATTGTACAACTCAAAAGACTACAAACGAAACAACGTGATGCACCGAGCCCTTCGTACACCACGGTCCTCTCTCTTCACGGCGTGGGGATACGTTCCCACCGAAGGGAACCTCCCTCCGGACATTGCTCCTCTTCGGGAAGCTGCCATACAAGTCGTGGAAGTACGACTCGTTCCCCGAAAGGTAACGAACAAACCCCGAGTATTCTAATACTCAGCAAGATCGACCCGTCAACATGGCACGCTAAGGCCGACGCCTAGTATGCAAAGGCTTTCCGGTCGTGGGGTTTACTCCTTTGCGAAAAACAGCATTAAAGGGTGGGTCCTTACTTTCAGTATTTTAGCTCACATTATGTTCATTAACCTTGATGTTTGCAACCTATCACTATTGCAACCAAGTTCTCAATCAAGATAAAATAGATCTTAGTCCTTCTATCTCTCATCTTCATCTTCCATAATTTCCTACGATGTGACGAGCTAAACAAGCGGTACTCATTACTGCGAGGGACGACGATTCGAATCGATTTTATACCAGTCGGCAAAACCCGACTACACGACGTATACGCATCACACCGATCGTATATGACAACCTTTCCCGCTAGCACCTGACAGCAGACTAGCCATTTCCAACTCCCCGGGAGTATGGCGAAGCTACGACTTCCCTCGTGGTCGACCCATCTCCCTCCCGTGAGACTATCCTCTCACTAACAACCGGCAAAAGAGAGTCGGCTACGCTACATCTCCGGGGCGATAGGGTACATCAGCTTGTCGGGCCCATGATACCAGCATGTAGTACGGTACGTTCAAACTTGTTCAACTAAGCCGACAACGGTACGGTCCTTGACCGACTCGGACGGGGCTACCACCTTGCAAGACCTCATCTCCGTCTTGCCCTTTCTCCTACGGGACCCGTCCGGTCTCAACTTCATTAACACTCTCATCATCTTTAATGTCAACGCAAAACTCTTAAAGCCTCCATGCTTTAAGTTCCCTAACCATCTACCGTTGCCACTATGAATTAAGCTTAGCCTCTATTGAGCTACCCGTACCAAGTATAGACTAAACAAACGGAAACCTACCATAATGCATCTAGGGTGTCAACCATTCCCTAACACCTAATGCACAAGCATAAGCTGTACTATGTGATAAAGTAAAATATTTAAAAACATAGGTAGGACGCACCGGGGCTTGCCTTGAGTCTCGTTCGAAGTTAGTTTCCTCGGCGGCTGGGTCGACGTCAAGATTCCCGCTCCCGATTCTCCCTCGGGTGGAACCTCGATCACTTCGAACCTAGTCGACTAGCAATGCGTCGCGAATCACAATCATGTATGCATGCATGCGTATGATGAAAGTATGCAAAGATTCATTAATTACGTCCAATAAATAATAATTAATGATTAATGCTTAATCACCTTAGTTAATTAACAAATTAGGGATAAGTATGTTCATTAAGCATTAATTAACAACTAATTATGCTTGATTAAAGAGTGCTTAATCAAGGTCATTACTTGTTAATCGGTTCTGTTCCTTAATTACTTAATTAAGTTCACTAATTACTTAGGTTTAATAATTAATGAATTACTTCGGTTAAGTAATAAACAAATCATTATTTCAAGTGATGAAAGGTTAATAAATTAGGATCACATAAAATAATACAGTTTAAGTTTAAATTTGGAAAAAATAAATTTCATCATTAATTTCGTCTGCAGTATCTCCTTTATTAAGTAAAATTATTTTTCATAATTAAACATTTCATTTACATAAAATAATAACTTTTCTCTAATCAAAAAAAGTGATTAATTACTAAGATAAAATAAATTTATTCAAAATAAATATTTTATTTCACAAATAATTAGATCTCATTTTTCCGAGTCTAACAAAGTTGGTTTGACATTTTTCCGATTTTTAACGAATTTTCTACGAATTTTGGAAATTTAAATTCGATTCCGTGCCACACGGAGGGCCACGGGGTTGGCCACACCCGATCCGCCGTGGCCACACACGATCCCACCCGCGTGTGGCCCGCGGTGTGGCACCACCGCGGCGAGCGAGCCAGCGGCGGCGCGGCCACCGGAGTTGGTCGGCGCCCAACCAAACCTCGCCGCGAGACTTTCTACGAGGCTCTACTCGATGTGGCGGACCTAGCGGTGGTGATGCGCTCACATGAGCTTGACCGGAGAGGCACCGGCGGTGAGGCCCGGCGCAGCGGCGGCTCCGGCACGACAGGGAGCTCGCTAGAGTGCTTGAATCTTAAGGAAACTTGACGGGAAGCTGCTACGGCCCATGCGCAACGACGACGGATGGTAAACGGAGCATGAGCAAGGTCGGAAGGTAGAGCTCACCGTGAGTGACGCGGCGGCGGTGATGGAACTCCGGGGAAAACGAGTCAATTCTTGCCGGACTCGAGGAGGAAACGTGCGGATGAGTTGACAAACTAGAAGAACATCATCTTGCGCATCACGGGAATGAACCACAAGCACAAGTGCCTCACCGCAGCTCACCAATTTGAAGACGCGGCGGAAAAACACGGCCGGGTGCTCGGGGAAGAAGACGCCTCGATTGGAGAGGGCTACGGTGATTGCGAGGGTTGATGGTCACGGAGAGATGAAGTGTGTTCCTGCGAACCTTTTGGTGGCGTTGGTCCGAGGAATGGTTTGCCGGAGCGGCCCGGCGGCGGTGCTCAAGACGCGGCTGTGGTGGCGATGAGGTTTGGGAGAGAATGGAAGAGAGGAAGAAGAGAAACGAGGGCCGGGAGGGGGCTTTATCCTCGCAAGAGGCGGCACGGAGCAAGCAGCTGCGTGGCTCCAAGCTGCTGCGTGGCCCGGGGTCGTGGCACCGGCCGGGGAGGCGGTGCGGAGCGCGGCGGCGCCGAGACGCGGGAGAGGGAGAAGAGAATGACAATGGGGCTGTGGTCGTTTTACATAACCCCCCTCCCCGGTTTTTGAATAATTAAAAAGCGACCTTCCGGTGCTCCAAAAATTCTACAAAAATTTAGGGCTGTTATTGAGAAAATTTTAGGCATATTTCCTATTAAGTCCAGGGTAAAACTCCAAATTGTTTTTGGGTTAAAAATTCATAGCTAAAATAATAAAAGAGATTTTGTTTATTTCTTGTAAATATTTTCATAAACCAAAATCTTTTTAGGACCTTTTCATAAATCTTCATTTGTGATAATTAAGCTATAGAAAATGTTAAACATGAATTTTTCTTCCTATTTTCTTTCTTTTTAACACTTCCTTTCTTCTTTATTTGATTTGTTATTTTATGTGCTTATTATTCACCAAATGTGATATCTTCACAAATACAACAATGTGATGACATGCTCATGATGACATGAAATGCATTATTTTTTGAGAGTTGTTACAGCCCTCCCCTTACAGGAATCTCGTCCCGAGATTCACGATCGAAACGACTAAACGATAGTGCTAAAGAACTCGGGGTAGTTTAATCGAAGAAACTCTTCTTGTTCCCAAGTAGGTTCAGCTTCCGAGTGATTACTCCATTGGACCTTGTAAAACTTGATGGTCCGATGACGAGTCACTCTATCCTTGGTGTCGAGAACTTTAACCGGTCGTTTCATAGGTCAAGTCCGGTTGTAACTCGTTCCACCTCGACTGTCGGTATATCCATGGGTGGTTTTAAACACTTCTTCGAGTTGAGATACATGAAATATGTTATGGATTCCTGCCAAGTGGGGTGGCAATTCCAGTCGATACGCCACGGCTCCACATCTTTCCAAGATTGGAAAAGGTCCGATGTATCGGGGTGCTAACTTGCCCCCGATTCCGAACCTTTGAACACCTTTGGTAGGAGATACTCGAAGATAGACTTGATCTCCCACCTGAAATACTAACTCTCGACGTCTTTTGTCGGTATAGCTGATCTGTCGAGATTTAGCTCTCTTGAGGTTCTGTTGGATGAGACGTATTTGTTCCTCGGCATCTCTTACTAGATCTGGTCCGAAGATTACTCTTTCTCCACTTTCGGACCAATTCAAGGGTGTACGACAACTACGTCCATATAGAGCTTGGAACGGCGACATTCCAGCACTCTCTTGATAGTCTGTTATTGTAGGAAAACTCCGCTAACGGTAAGCACTTCTCCCAGTCATTAGTTGATGGATTGCTTGTGATAAGAGCGGTCTACTTAAATTATAAGCTTGTGTTTAAGACTGGTATATTCAGGAAAAGATATTGTATAGCATTCTTTTTTATGAATACTGATTGGTAAGCTGTTGTATTAAGAACAGTTTGGGAAATCTTACAAACTAACCTTTTTGCTCACGCTATATGATTTTGTTAAAGTAAGCTATAATTATGAATTGTGATCTGTGCTGATTGAGAGCCGGAATTGGATCATAATTATCAAGTTGAAATAACCATCATATCTTTAGTAAATAAGTTAGTAAGTATGATGGTGAAATCAGTATTCATATAAAAAGAAAAGTGGCTGGTATTTAAAAGCAAACAATGTAATGGTCAAGATGTTCGATTACAAAATGGCCCTATTTACAAAGATTTCTAAGCAGGACCGCTTGAAGTACCGGTGTCACCGAGTCTTGGGATTTCCTTCGAGCCTATCATCCAGTGTTTCTTCGAATCGGAAGAAGTTACAATTAAATCTCTGTCAAGATCTTCGAAGGCATCTTCTATCGTCTGTCTAGCGGCGGTTGCAGCATCCCGAGCATCTTGATCCAGGGCGAAAGCTGCTGGTGCTACGTTTAGAGGGGTGCCCGACGGATCAATCGGAACATCTTCCACCAACTCGGAAACAGTACCAATGAGCGAGTTCCTCAGCTCATTGAACCGGTCTTCGGTGGTGTTAGGATGGGCACCATCCCGGATGAAATTGAAATCACAATCTTCGACCGGAGTCCAAGATTGGATTATGGCGGCGATGTGTCCCCCTCCCGAAGCAGCGACCAACCTTGAATGCTCCTTGATCCTTCTCGGGACTGCCCGGATGGCGGATCAAGGTCAATTTCATTGGGATCAATAGTCCGACCGCCATTAAGATATTCCAGGGTATGAATGGTACCTACGAGTAAGTTCCGAAAAAACAAGCCAATATTCAAGAGAAAAGACCGGTATTTTCAAAAGATGACGTTAGGATGAACAAGAAAGACCGGTACTTACGCCTATGCCGGATCTCGGCGGCTCGAACCTGCCCTTGATTTTAGTGTTTGATGCTCTCAGCTTGTCTTTGATTTTCTGCAAGTGTTGAATCTCGCGATCTTTCGCCCGGAGAGCAAGTTGGGCAGATTCTTATGCGATCTTCGGGGCTATCTCTTTGTCCGCTTGAGCTGATTTCGCCGCTTCTAAGGCTTCGACAAGTTCAGCCTTCAAGCTGGCATTCTCGATCTCTAGGATCTTGTTGGAGCGAAGGGTTTGAGCCAAAATGCTATCTTTAGCGGTGAGTTCACCTTCGAGTTCTCCAATCCGGGCCGCTTGTTGTTCTTCGACACGAGAACCTTCTTCCGAGTGCTTGTTCTTGAGCCGCCGCTTTTTCGAGCAAGAATTTCTTCGACCTTTTTATGAGCAGCGACAAGGTTCTCAAGTGCTTGAAGTCAAAAGTAAGACCGGTCGGGAAGGGAGCCGGTTAAAAAAATATATATGAAATATGAAGAGAAAAATTGGGAATATTACTCGATTAACTTGACGAAGCCTTATGATTTCTTGCTGGCGCTCCTCCATCATTCGATGGGTGTTACGCAAGTTGGCCTCTCTCTTCGAAGATCGTCCTCCTTAGCCTTCGGACTGGCGGTCCGAGTTTCCAGCTCACCCAATCGTTCTTGATTGGTATAGAGTTCTTCCTGCAAGCGGGTGATAATAGCAGTCTTGATAGGTGTAGAGTGCCCGATCTTTCGGTGAGTGTAGATAATTTCGATTGGTGGACGTTGACCCTCACGATCCGACTACGACGAGCAAGCCCGAAGCGCCAATGCAATCGCTGAACCAACTTCCGATGGTTATTGAACCTGCGGTTAAACAAATTCAACCCGATCACGAGGATCAATTCTTGCAAGCAATCGAAGAACAAGCAAGAATAAGAGGCGAGCAATCCGATGTATTGCACGAAGGTGGAGTTCGAATTCAACGTCGAAGGATGGAATGTATAGCTAGGCTAATACTAAAACAAAACTCAAGTCTGAAATAAAAGAGAGTCTCTATCTAAACGAGGGGGAGGGGGCGGCGCGTGAACGGTACCCGTGGGTACCGTAGCGCGGCCGGTGCCCAACCCTAGTCTCCCATATGGGCCTCTTGTTGGCCCATCCTCTAGTCTTCCGGCCCAAAGTTCTTTAACGATATGACGAAGCTCAATTCTCTTGCACGGGCCCGAGTAATTGGACCGGAATACGTCGTCTTGATGAGAGGGCTTCCATCTTGACGGCCCACTAGAGGGGCGCGGCTTGGGGAGGCGCACCGGCTTGGAGTGGGGCGTCGTCGTTCGTCGTCGTTCGTTCGTCGTCGTTCGTCGTCGTATGTACGTCGTTGATGTCCTCATCAAGTCTTGGCCTCGTAGCTTTTCGGAAGAACCTAAAAGGAAAAAAGAGAGTGAGAAATCTGATAATCAAAAGGAAATTGCTTGGAGGAATTGTTAATAGATAGGGATATACTTGGCAGATTCGAGAAATTCTTTAAGGCCTCTTCTTCTTGGAGGGCGTCCCATTGAGCTGTTGCGGTGAAGGTTCTAGCTCCACTGGAGCTATCCACCTCTACCTCTCCGACTACCATTTTGGCCAGATTGGGTTCTCCGGAGATTTGCGAGTTGTCCTGGCCCGGCGAGGAATTTCTTCCGTCCGGACCGGTCCCAATGAGAGCTCCGGAGGGATTTGAAATAAGGTGGCCTGGGGAGGAGGGTTGCCGGAAGAGGAGCTTTCGACATTGGAAGCTTGCTTTTCAGCTTCTAGGTTTGAGGCGGCAGGGAGTTCCTTGGTGGGAGCCGCACTTTGAGCTTCTATGCTTGAAGTGGCGGGAGCGATGAGTGGAGGCGTCGGGAGTGGAACCGATCCGTAGCACGTCGGGGGAGGAAGTGGGAATATCGCTGGGAGGAGCTTTTGAGGAAGATTTATTTCTTAGAAAGCCAGCTATGCTAGCTTGGAAGTTAGAAGGAATCCTGTAAGAAAAAAGCAATATTAATAAGATTAGAGTGAGGAGCTTCGGTACTTAAGGAGTTTTGGCAGATGGAATAATTCAGAAAAGAATTGATAATCCGGAAAACTTACGTGGAAGCTTTCTTGAAGCCGGTGGAGGATTTGACCTTCTTGGGTGGGCCTTGGGTAACCCCACCATCGCTATCTGCAGCTCTTTTCTCCGCTGGATTGACTTGCGGAGTTGGAGCTGAATCCCCGAGCATCAATAGGACCGGTCCGGTGACCATACCGGGACCGTTTGGGGACCTTCGACAAAGGATCAACCGAGGCGAAGCGCCTTGAGTTTTCCCCAATGAAGCTTCGAGGATGGCCGGGGCTGCTCGGCGATCCCTTTCGACGGCCTCTTCTTCTCGCCGACGGTCTTCAAGTCTTTGTGCCTCCGAGCGAGTATCGCCGGGAGCAGCAGGGAGGAGTAGCGGGTCTGCCGATGGTTAAGGAAGTAGTACGTTTTTTGTACTAGGAGCTTGAACCACGGTCCCAGATTTTGTGATTTTTGGGGCTAAGCTTGGAGGTAAAGGGAAAGACCGGTCCGAGGATCTTTGAGTCGGACCGGCTTGAACAGACTAGTGGAGCGGCATTGTTGGCGTAGTCCTCTCCCCAAGTGTCATTAGGAGGAAGAGGAGGATGACTTCGTAATTGTCCATTTTCCGTAATTATAGAGATTGAGTCTTTATAAGTAAATGATGGCAATAAGCAATAAAGATTTGAAGAAACAGGAAGAGGTACTTACGGCATTGCGAGGATTGCATGAGCTGAAAGCCAATCCCACTCTTGTACATCCGGACAGGTCCGGATTTGGCTGCAGACATCCGCTTGATGCGAACTTCTAACCGCTCCTTGTCGGGGAGGAAAGTTCCATCCAAGGGCATAGCGGTGTCTTCATTGAAAAGCCGAGCAGGGTGTTCTTGCTTCTTGAGTGGTTGGATGCCCCGCACTATGAAGCTCCGGAGAACTGTCCGGGCGGTTACGCCTTTGACATTCTTCAAGTATCCGATGCGGGCGAGGAGTGCAAGAACTTCATCGTCCTCTTTGAGTTTTTTCCTGGTTTCAGCGGTGGGGAAATTCTTGGCCACCTTCGCATTGAAGGCGGTGAGAGATGGCCGAGGGTTGTCGCAGAAGAACCAGCCTTTTTTCCGATGAGCTATGCTATTGTTCAAGGATAAGGAGAAATATTCATCCACGCTCCAAGCATCTGGATTCCCACACCGCCAACTGCAGCCTGGCGGTCCGACGATGGAAGCGGGCGAATTTGGAACAGAAATTGGAACAGCTTGAAGTGGGGGAGAACTCCAAGGAAAGCTTCGCATAAATGAATAAAAAAGGCGATCCGAAGGATGGAGTTAGGGTTAAGGTTCACTAACTCCCATCCATAGAAGAAAAGAAGTGCTCTAAAGAAAGAACAAGCATGGAAGATCGAGGCCACGAAGGAAAAAGGCTTTGAAGACTAGTTGCTTGAGATTCATCTATACCCCAGGGAATTTGGTCGGGGAAGGGACACTCCGGTTTAAGATGGGTTGAGGAGGAAGATACCCATCTTTAACTGCTTCGTTCGAGGAGGATTCACGTGACCTTGCTCGGGACCAAGATCTTGGACCCCAAACGGAAGCCGATCGCGAGGAACGAGAGGAAGAAGATGAGGGGACGGCGGTGGATTTCTTCTTGCCCATCTTGAGAGATGGAAAAGGAAAGCTTGGAATTGGTTAATGAGGAAGGAGAGCGCAACGGAACGAAAGCAAATGGCGAGCGCGTATGAACTTTGGGAGCAGGGGTTGACCTAGGTCGACCTTTCGTTTTCTTTTATAGACACCTAGGATGGGCCCGGGGCTGAAAAGTTATTGGGCCTTTTTAAGAGGCCCGAGGGATTGTCGTAATCGTGCAATTATGACCTAACGGCCATAAAGAAGTTAATGATTTGTTATATGCGTTAATCATGACTTAACGGTCATAAGAGTAAGCCGTCGTGCTTTTATGAAAGTAAAAGGCGGTCTGAAATATGGAAATTTTCAGATGAAAGTAAAAGTCATGCTGAATTTTATAAATCAGCGAGTATGAGAGAGTTAGATTTTACATCACTCGGTGATAAAGGATGCCTTAGGCTATGGGTGTTAATCATCCGGCTGATTATAGGCTTTAGAGACTCGAGTCGTTGTGAGAATATAAGGAATAAACTGGTCCGATCAACCAGAATTTTGGTTCTTAGTGAAATTTCACTAAGCGGATTATGAGTCCAGGCTGATTCGAAGCGATGCTGTTATGTGAAATTGGTGAGAATATACGAGAAGATAAGAAATTCTGACCGGTATGACCGGTCTGGAAAATATGTTCTTGGCAAAAATTGCTGAGAGGAATGTGATTTGATGGGAAATGATACAGCCTAGTCTCTCTATAAAGACTCTTGCATTATTTGTGATTCCCAAATGATCCAAGAGTCGGGGGCTATACCTAATTAGGTGCACCTGACCGGTGCAACGTATTCAAGAGTGGTATGTGAAGATCGTGGAAAAGGAAAAGATGGAAATTGAAAGGAGCGGTCGAAGAAATTGCATATTAAAGGAAATAATGAAGAACCAACTAGTGGACTCTTGCATTATTTGAAAAGAGTTCAAATGATCCAAGAGTCGGGGCTATACCCAATTGGGTGCGCCTAATCGGCGCACCGTGAGAAGAATAAGCTACGATTACCTAATTAGGTGATATGAAAGGTGAAAAAATAATAATTTTTTGGGCTTCTTGAAAAGCACCTGTGAAGAAAAAAGAAACGAGTTTTGCAACAGATTGGCGTTCTTTTTAATTTTACCATGAATAAAGACCAACGAGCGGAAGACTGGTTAGTCTTATTCAAGGTTAAATCAAAAATTACTCGGGAGCTGCTGTCGTATACTTACCTTATGGGTATACAAACGATGAAGGAATGGATACACAGAGACATGGTGACAAATTAAGGAAGATAAAGACGATGGCGATAGGCGACGATCGGTCCTCGACCGATGCGGGATAACGGAACATTTTGTATACCGGTATGGAAACAAGGCGGATACTAAGACCGGTATACAATGACTTGAGGAGCAAGATATTGAACAATTTGTAGTCCGATTAGGACTCCGAATCAATAAAGAAAGTAGAGATTAGAGTTCCATGTATGTAATTCATGTAGTCGATTAGGACTCTACTTGTAACCCTAGCTCCCCGGACATATAAGGCGGAGCAAGGACCCCCAAAAACTCTCCGACATCTTGCAATTAGCAAATCGCTAAAGGCAATACATAACATACAGGACGTAGGGTATTACTCTCGATTCGAGGGGCCTGAACCTGTCTAAAATCGCGTGTTCCTGTGTGTTACGTGTGTTGCACCATCGAATTCCACGCTCGTGAGGGACCGGGTAGTACTAGTGCCGAGTTTAAGACTCGACAATCGGGGATTGCGTCGTTATCATGATCGCAATGTTCGAGCATGGGAATTCCAAGTAGGAGACTTGGTTCTTTGGAAGATTCGATCTAACAAGAACAGGCATAAGTTGTCACCGGTGCTGGGAAGGACCTTTTCCGGTTAAATCGGTTTCCGGACCAGGGGCTTATAGGCTTATGACCTTGGAGGAAGAAGAAATTCCAAATTCTTGGAACATTGAACAGACTTCATCGTTGTAACAACCCTAAAATAATAAACATGCATTTCATGTCATTCATAAGCATGTCATCATGTGCATTTATGAAAATATTAAATATTGTGTTAAGAAATACACATGAAATGTCAAATTAACCTAAGTTAAATTAAGATCTTAAAAAGACAAATTAAATACAAGTAAATTATAGTGTTTAACATTTTCTGTTGGTTAAACAAAAAAATAAAAGATTTATGGAGTTGCTACGAAATTATTTTATTTTGTAAAAATGTCTACAAGAAATAATGAAAGCTTTTCTTTTAATTTAAACATGAATTTTTAATTCGAAAAATATTTAGAATTTGAACTTCGTCCTAAAAGGAAAAAGATCTAGTATATTCTCAAATGTATCCCTGAATTTTCGCATAATTTTTCGAGCCTTGGAACTATGAGTTTCTATTTTATAAAACCACAGGGGCCTTGCTGCAAAATGACAAGCTTATCTAAATCTCTACCGACTCTCTTTCTCTGCTCGCTCTCTCTCGTTGCTGCACCTGGTCGCACGCCGCTCTGGGCACACGCCACGCAGCTGCATGCCGCCGCTCTGCCCGACGGGATAAGGCCGAGCCTCGCCTTTGCTTCCTCCTCCTCTAACGCTTGTCTTTCTCTCTCGCTCTCTCGGTCTCCGGCTCGCGAGCACAAGCTCCATGGCTGCCACCATCTAAGCTTCGTCATGCCGCCATTCTGCTCCATCCCAGCTCGAAACAAGACTGCAGATCGATGCGCATCGACACACGGAAGCTGTAGGAAGAAACCTCAACCAATTTGGTTCGGTGTGCAGAGAGTATTTCAAGGTTGACTCCAAGGACGTCACCAATGGCCACTTTTGACGCTTTGGCCAAATTCACTGTCGTTGGTGAGTGTTCTGCCCTGATTTACATTCCATCGTGTGCGCACCAGCTTCTAGCACCATCCTGATGTTTATTTTCTCTATTTTCCTCGACGAGTTCAAGCTACAACGGTTCCTTTCCTGCCTTTGTTCCGCCGCCTCATGCCGCTAGCCGGTTCCGGTGAGTTTCTCGCCTGGGTCACCCCATCTCCTAGCTCTACGCGTCGACCTCGACCCGAGGTGCCGGCTCCGTCCCGGCTGGACGCCTCGCCACCGGACCGGCAGACTGCGCCGCCGCCCTGTCCGGCGCATGGCTATCCTCCGGCCGAGCCGAGAGGCCAAGTTGGCCGCATACCCTTTGGGCCGTGGAACCAGGCCTGTTGGCCCCGTTGCTTTTGGCCCGAGCTCCAATTCATTTTTATTTCGCCATTTATTCTTTTCCAGAAAACAGTATTATTTTTCTAAATTCAGGTCTATTGATCCAGAGCTCCTAAAATAGTAAATCCACTTTTGTTGGATCCCTTGTGTCACGATCTATCCACGGGTCATGATTGTTGATCAGGTTTTCCCAATATTTTTCTTCTTGGAAAACTCAGATCTTTCCAAAACACTAATTAAATCATAACTATTTGTTTATATGTGCTAAAAGTGCAAACTCAACTTTGTTAGTTTGCTTTTGATGTGTTCTATCTTTTATATCATCTAATGATCTTTTATATGCATGTGTGCATGATAGTATTTAATTTTTGTGCATAACATGTATATTTGCTTAGGAATATAAATGTGCATAACATTTTATATAGTTCATGTCACACCTTCCTGTTATTCAAGTAGGCCAGAAGAGCATGCTAAGTTACCATGAAAAGTTTATGCATATAATCATAGTTTTATTTTTGTAAACTCATATGAAAATCACACAAAATGATAGAGGTTCAATTTAAAATAAAGTTCACATTTCATGCAAATTCAGAAAATATGAAACCAACTTTGTTGAGTTTATAAAATTATTTTCTATCTGATTATGTATTAAAAATATCTATTTTGAGAATCTTAATTTCATAAGTTTTAATTAATTGCATTCCTTTGATTAACATAATTTATTATTTTATGCTAATTATTGTTTGATTTTGAAAAATAAATTTATTTAAAAATTAGAGATACTGTAGACGAAAGTTTTCGTTAAGTTTGTTTTCCAAAAAAATTAAACATAAACACCGTCATTTTATGTGATCCCACTTTAGTACTCTATGTATCATTGATTAATGATTAATCATGAATTGTTAATTAATGAACATGATTAATTGTTAATTAACATGAGTATTTGTTATTTAATAAACAAGATTAATTGTTAATTAATGACCAGGATTAATTATTAGTTAATGAGCATGATTAATTGTTAATTGTTAGTTGTTAATTACTGAACATAATGAATCAGTAATTGTTGGTTAATGAACGCATTTAAGGAAACCCTTGCATAATCATATCATGTACATTCATGCATGCATGGTTGTAATTCGCGACGCATTGTTGGCCGACCTAGGGTCCGGCGTAATCGAGGTTCCGTCCGAGGCCGAGGCAAGAGACGGGAATCTCGAAGTCGACCAGACACGCTGAGGAAGCTAACTCCGACTCGAACCCAGGCAAGCCCGGTGCATCCCACCTATGTTTCTAAAGTCTTTTCTTTTATCACAATAATGAGTCGTGATTGTGCATTAGGTTATAGGAGTTGCTTGATACCCTAGATGCATGAGATAGGTTTCCATTTGTTTATGCTATACTGGTACAGGTAGCTCAATAGAGTTAACGATCGCTAAGCTTAAGTTATAGGGAATCGGTAGAAGACGAGTGGTGTCATACACTACTCGCGAGATATAGGGTAATGACTGGTTTATTATTGCTAAGAAGAATGATAAGAGAAAGATGAGAATGGAAGTGAAGATGTTAATAAGTCGAGACCGGACGGGCCCCGTAGGAGAAAGGGCAAGACGGAGATGAGGTCTTGCAAGGTGGTAGCCCCGTCCGAGTCGGTCAAGGACCGTACCGTTGTCGGCTTAGTTGAACAAGTTTGAACGTACCGAACTACATGCTGGTATCATGGGCCCGAGCAAGTCGATGTACCCTATCCACCCCGGAGATGTAGCGTAGCCGGCTCTCTTTCTTGGCCGTCGGTGAGAGGATAGTCTCACGGGAGGGAGATGGGTCGACCACGAGGGAAGTCGTGGCTTCGCCATACTCCCGGGGAGTTGGAAATGGCTAGTCTTCCGTCAGGTGCTAGCGGGAAAGGTTGTCGTATACGACCGATGGGGTGCGTATACGTCGTGTAGTCGGGTTTTGCCAGCTGGTATAAATCGATTCGAATCGCTGTCCCTCGCGAGAATGAGTACCGCTTGTTTAGCTCGTCACATCGTAGTAATCAAGCTGGAAGATGACGATGAGAGATGAAAGAATTGTTGGTCGCAAATAATCTTTTCTTGCAAACTTGATTGCAGTAGTTGTAGACTGCGAAACCTTGTTCTCTATTGAACTTAACCGGAGCTAAAACTTGAAAGTAAGGATCAACCATTAGTGTTGTTTTTCGCAAAAGAGTCAACTCCACGACCGTAAAGCCTTTGCATACTAGGCGTCGGCCTTAGCGTGCCTCGTTGACGGGTCGATCTTGCTGAGTATTAGAATACTCGGGGTTTGCTCGTTATAATTTCAGGGCAAGCGTCGTTCTTCCATGACGATTACGGTAGCTGTTCGGAAGAGGAGCCGTGTTCCGAGGGTGTTTCCCTCAAGTGGGAACAGATCCCGACGTCCCGAGCGAGGAGGATCGTGGTGTACGACGGGCTCGAGTACATCACGCTAGTGGTCTTTTGTTGTAAAGTACAAGTTTCCGCTGCAAGACTCGTAGGTTGTTAAACTTCATTAATGTATTATGCTTCCGCCGTACAATGTTTGTATTTCGAAAACCTGGTTGTATTATACCATGATGTATATATTCTAGCTTGTATGAGATGATGAACTCGTTGTAACTCGCTGCGTCGAGTGTCCCCCTGTACCGAGTCCTAGGTATCCCGGAGGGGATGTCACAGCTGGTATCGGAGCAATACGAGGGTAACGAGTACATCGTTACAAGCTTGCTTTCAATACTTAACACATTTAGTACGTTTAGAACACGAGAGAGTACGGAGCCCTATAAGGATGCGAGAATAGTTAGATTTTTACTAAGCTGTTCAACGTCCGGGTTTTGGGAAGTGCTAACTATTTGTTGTAGTCTTATATACTATAGTACGTATAGTAAACTGCCGAACATGCATCATGTCATATTGAGTGCTATAATAAAAGTCTGGGGTTATACTTAGTTAGTACCGTAGTGTAGATTTAGTCCCTATGGATGGCACAAGAAGAAGTTTATGTTAGTGAAATAGACGTCAAGAGGAACTTTCACACGGAGGCAATGGAATGGGAAACTTAAGATTTTCATATACGAGATGATCAAAGGCAATCAAATACGGGGACGATCATGTGTATTTATCAAGGAGCCCCATATGAGAACTATGGATTTAAAGGGACAGATCAAAGACGCCGGTATGAATGGGTGCTATAGGTGAATCTTGGGATGAACAACTTATAGCTACAAAGCTACCAAAGAAATAGTTGAACAACTAGGTGCAGACTCGATAAACACATGATGAGATACTTGGATCTTGAACAAGTCCAATAACTTCCCAAAGAAGAGCGAGAAGGACGAAATAAAAGAGTAGAAGAACCCGAGGAACTAGTCACCGATGCCACTTCGACTTCTCTAGGCCTTATCCAGGCGAGATGACCGGTTAACTACCACTTGTAGCCACCAAAAGATCTTTTTCTCCCTCCAGTAATAACCATTTTGATTTCTGTTCGAGACTCTTCATCTAGATAGAACCTTCGGATGATAAGATACCGAGTATTATGAGGTGACTATTCCTAGTCCGAAAGTCATTCTCCTTCTTCCACTCAATCACATCATGAACTTATCTATCCTTGAAATTCTTGAGTGACTTCCATATGAGGCAAGGGTAGTCTTCTATTTGACTAGAATAAGTTGTATCGAGAGCTAGTTTAGAAATGGGTGTTGTGCACTTCTAAATTGCCATTTTGCCTTCGAATTGTGCCGGTTCGCCTGGGCGCTTCTCAAAGTCGAACATGAGCGATGTGGAGATGCATACTCTATTTTGAAACTAGAAGAGAATCCAAATACAATGTTCTTACGAACGGATGGCGTATAACCTAGGGTACGCAACCGGAAAGAAGAGTACTTGTCTTGGAAACTCATCGGTGCAATTATCCTTGTACATATCTTAAGCTTATATTTCCTTCAACACCAAGACAGACGAAAGCACTCGTCGCATCTTTTGGCAATCCATGTTGTTCTTAATCTCAACCACTCCAGTTAAATCTTTCATTCGTCATTGACTTTCACCAACCCCGTATAAATCTCGTGACTCCCGATCCCGGCATGAAAGTGATAGATATTGACAACAAACACCTTGACATTCTAACTTTGGGTCAAGGAGTTAGTATCAATGAGTTGTAAGTGAAGCTATACTCATGGAGGATGCTCTTCGTGCTCATCGAGAAGCGAAGACTAAGAAGAGAGCAGCCGGTGAACAAGGAAGTGAGGTACCTTCTAAGTATCATCTAGATTACACTTCTGCAGCAGATCGGAGGTTCGAGTCTCGGCCACCGATTCCATTTCTTACCGGCCACCTCGGTATCAACAACGGGTGTTCTCCAATTCAGCGGTTCAACAATCGGACCTATCGAGTATACGCCCCTTATACCGGACTCCATAAACCGCTGATCATCCATGCTATAACGGTGGTTGTCTTGAACACTTGGCTCAAGGAGGTGTCGCACCAATAAAGCGAGAATCATGCAAGTAAAAATAAGATGACGACTGGTCGTGTCACCTTTACCACATCCGAGGAGATTCCGAAAGGGTCACAAGTCATGACTGATCGAGGTACTACGAGAGACACCATTGAAGTTAGGTCGTAAGGATTATCCCACCTCCTTTATAGTCATAGACGGACAAGGATTGGATGCGATTCTTGGCATAAGATAGAGGAAGTATCGTAAGGCGATCTGGATATAGATGATTTTGCAGTCACATGAACTCTCCTTCTTCACGAGACGAGATTGTTTTCCGTTGACTTCTTCCCAAGCTATCTTTCCGGTGATTGATAAGAGTATTGGTAAAAGTTTGGAAGACATTCCTGTACGTTACGGATACCCTGATGTTCTCCGGAAGACTTACCGGGTTTACCACTGATCGGGCGAGTAGAGTTCAAGAGAGAACTTCAACCAAGGACTGCACCGATATCAAGAAGATAGTATCGGATGCCACCCGATGAGCTGGTAGAATTGAAGGTACAACTGAAGGATTTCCTGGACAAGGGATACATTCGCCCAAGTTCGTCACCCCGAGAATGCCCAACATTGTTCGTCAAGAAGAAGGATCAAACATTGAGGTTGTGTGTGGATTAAACGACCTTGAAATGCGAGTGACCATTACGCACAAGTATCCACTTCCTCGGATTGACATCCTGTTTGATCGGTTGATGGGAGCAAAAGTGTTTACCAAGATAGATCTTCGCTCCGGATATCATCGATTAAGATCGGAGTCGAAGCTATACCGAAGATAACATTTTCCACCGAGATATGGACTTTATGAATGTTTGGTGATGTCCTTTGGTCTAACCAATGCACCAGCACACTTCATGTACCTCATGAACTCGGTATTCATGCCGGAGCTGGACAAGTTTGTCGTGGTATTGATAGACGACATCTTGATCTATTCCAAGTCGAGAAGAGGAACATGCAGCACATTTAAGGACCATGCTCCAACGTCTAAGGGATCTCCGGTTAGATGCCAAATTCGGTAAGTGTGAGTTTTGGCTAAAGAAGGTACCATTCCTAGGTCATGTGGTATCAGCGAGAAGAAGTGACTGTTGATCCTAGTAAGGATAAAGAAGTATCGGATTGGAAGCCATCTAAATCGGTCACACGAGATCCGAAGTTCTTAGGGTTAGCTGGGTATTATAGAAGATTCATTTCCAATGTCTCAAAGAGTGCCAAGCTAATGATCAAATTGTTGGAAAAAGGATAAGAAGTATGAATGGAGCAATGAAGGTGAAGAAGCTTTTCGGACATTGAAGAAGTTACTCACAACAGCATCGGTGTTAACTCCGTCGGAGTTAATCAAACCATTAGATGTGTATTGTGATGCCTCGGGAACGAGGACTTGGAGATGTTCTAATGCAAGAGGGTCGAGTGATTACCTATGCGTCTCGGCGAGTTGAGGCGACAGGAGGAACAATAACCAACACGAAAGCTGGAATTAACAGTTGTGGTTCTAGCATTGAAGAGCTGGAGAAACCATCTATTGGAAAGCTTGGTACATCTATACACATACCACAAGAGTCTCAAATAAATCTTCACTCAAGCAGATCTAAACATGCGCCAACGAAGATGGTTTGAATTAAGGATTATGATAGCGAGATCCATTACCATCCCGAGAAAGCCAATGTCATAGCTGATGCCTTGAGTCGAAAAGCTCGTTGCAACAATCTCACCGCCCGACTAGTAACTCGAAGCACGGGAAAAGGAAATTAGCGAGCCTGGTCTCCGGATTCTTTTGCATGGAGCAGTGACCAACTTAGCTCTTATCTCTACCATTCGTGAAGAAATGATAGCAGCTTGAAAGCAGGACGTTGGTATGAGTTACACTAAAAGACGAATTAAGAAGGGTGAAATGAAGTGTTTCCGAAAAGATAGTGAAGATGTGATATGGTTCAAGAATAGGCTAGCAGATGCCTAAGAACTTGGAACTTCGCAAGGAGATAATGGATGAAGTACATACATCTCCTCACTATTCATCCTGGAACCAACAAAATGTATCAAGGTCTAAAGCCAAGATTTTAGTGGTCAAGAATGAAACAAGAAATAGCGGGGTATGTCAATGAGTGTGACACTTGTCGACGAGTAAAGGCAGATCAATTGAACCAAGCAGGACCACTCCAATCCATAAGTGTTCCGGAAGGGAAATGGAAAGATCTTAGTATGGATGTCATTATCGGCTTACCGTTAACTCCACGGAAGCATAAACCTGTTTGGGTCATTGTCGACGGGTTAACTAGGTCTGCTCATTTCACCACTCGTACGTACTACCTACACGTCAAAACAATATGCAGATTTACACATTGCTCGTGTACTCTGTCTACGTGGTGTACCCAAGACCATCATCTCGGTTCAAGGAGCTCGGTTTGTACCCAGATTACGGAAGCGAGTTACATGAGTCATTGGGAACGAGGTTGATTCGCAGCTCGGTGTATCACCCTCAAACAGATAGACCGACGAGAGAGAATCAACCAATATCTAGAAGGTATGCTTCGAGCTTATGTCTTGTCATATAATAAAAAGTGGCAAATATGCCTACCATTAGAAGAATTCTTATACGATAACAGACTATCAAGAAAGTGCTTTGGAATGTCACGAGTTCCAAGCTCTATACGATCGTGGTTGTCGTACACCGTTAAATTGGTCAAAATTTGGAGTGAGAATAGTATTTGGACCAGATCTAGTAAGGGATGTCGAAGAGCAAGTAAGCCTCATTCAACAGAACCTAAAGAGAGCCAAATCTCGACAAATCAGTTCTACGGATAAGAGACGTCGAGAGTTAGTGTTCAAAGCTAGAGACCAAGTTATCTCCAAGTATCTCCTACCAAAGGTGTCCAGCGATCTGCAATCAAAGGAAAGTTAGCTCCACGCTACATCGAATCTTTTCCAATTCAAGAAAGATATAGATCAGTTGCATATCGCTGGAGTTGCCAGGACATTTATCGGGAATTCACAAGGTATTCCACAGATCTCAATTAAAGAAGTGTCTAAACCCACCGGTAGACATACCGACACGGTGACGTGGAGCGGTTACAGACAGATTTGATATATGATGCACATCCGATCGAGTGCTCGTCACCAAGGATCGAGTGACTCGACATCAAACCATCAAGTTATACAAGATTAAGTGGAGCAATCACTTAGAAGCTGAAGCTACGTGGAAACAAGAAGAGTTTCTCCGATCCAGATTACCCGAGAGATCGATAGTACCATCGTCTAGTCGCTTCGAATCGTGAATCTCGAGACGAGATTCCTATAAGGGGGAGGACTGTAACAACCCTAAAATAATAAACATGCATTTCATGTCATTCATAAGCATGTCATCATGTGCATTTATGAAAATATTAAATATTGTGTTAAGAAATACACATGAAATGTCAAATTAACCTAAGTTAAATTAAGATCTTAAAAAGACAAATTAAATACAAGTAAATTATGGTGTTTAACATTTTCTGTTGGTTAAACAAAAAAATAAAAGATTTATGGAGTTGCTACGAAATTATTTTATTTTGTAAAAATGTCTACAAGAAATAATGAAAGCTTTTCTTTTAATTTAAACATGAATTTTTAATTCGAAAAATATTTAGAATTTGAACTTCGTCCTAAAAGGAAAAAGATCCAGATATATTCTCAAATGTATCCCTAAATTTTCGCATAATTTTTCGAGCCTTGGAACTATGAGTTTCTATTTTATAAAACCACAGGGGCCTTGCTGCAAAATGACAAGCTTATCTAAATCTCTACCGACTCTCTTTCTCTGCTCGCTCTCTCTCGTTGCTGCACCTGGTCGCACGCCGCTCCGGGCACACGCCACGCAGCTGCATGCCGCCGCTCTGCCCGACGGGATAAGGCCGAGCCTGCCTTTGCTTCCTCCTCCTCTAACGCTTGTCTTTCTCTCTCGCTCTCTCGGTCTCGGCTCGCGAGCACAAGCTCCATGGCCGCCACCATCTAAGCTTCATCATGCCGCCATTCTGCTCCATCCCAGCTCGAAACAAGACTGCAGATCGATGCGCATCGACACACGAAAGCTGTAGGAAGAAACCTCAACCAATTTGGTTCGAGTGTGCAGAGAGTATTTCAAGGTTGACTCCAAGGACATCACCAATGGCCACTTTTGACGCTTTGGCCAAATTCACTGTCGTTGGTGAGTGTTCTGCCCTGATTTACATTCCATCGTGTGCGCACCGGCTTCTAGCACCATCCTGATGTTTATTTTCTCTATTTTCCTCGACGAGTTCAAGCTACAACGGTTCCTTTCCTGCCTTTGTTCCGCCGCCTCATGCCGCTTGCCGGTTCCGGTGAGTTTCTCGCCCGGGTCACCCCATCTCCTAGCTCTACGCGTCGACCTCGACCCGAGGTGCCGGCTCCCGTCCCGGCTGGACGCCTCCGCCACCGGACCGGCAGACTGCGCCGCCGCCCTGTCCGGCGCATGGCTATCCTCCGGCCAGGCCAGAGGCCAAGTTGGCCGCATACCCTTTGGGCCGTGGAACCAGGCCTGTTGGCCCCGTTGCTTTTGGCCCGAGCTCCAATTCATTTTTATTTCGCCATTTATTCTTTTCCAGAAAACAGTATTATTTTTCTAAATTCAGGTCTATTGATCCAGAGCTCCTAAAATAGTAAATCCACTTTTGTTGGATCCCTTGTGTCACGATCTATCCACGGGTCATGATTGTTGATCAGGTTTTCCCAATATTTTTCTTCTTGGCAAACTCAGATCTTTCCAAAACACTAATTAAATCATAACTATTTGTTTATATGTGCTAAAAGTGCAAACTCAACTTTGTTAGTTTGCTTTTGATGTGTTCTATCTTTTATATCATCTAATGATCTTTTATATGCATGTGTGCATGATAGTATTTAATTTTTGTGCATAACATGTATATTTGCTTAGGAATATAAATGTGCATAACATTTTATATAGTTCATGTCACACCTTCCTGTTATTCAAGTAGGCCAGAAGAGCATGCTAAGTTACCATGAAAAGTTTATGCATATAATCATAGTTTTATTTTTGTAAACTCATATGAAAATCACACAAAATGATAGAGGTTCAATTTAAAATAAAGTTCACATTTCATGCAAATTCGGAAAATATGAAACCAACTTTGTTGAGTTTATAAAATTATTTTCTATCTGATTATGTATTAAAAATATCTATTTTGAGAATCTTAATTTCATAAGTTTTAATTAATTGCATTCCTTTGATTAACATAATTTATTATTTTATGCTAATTATTGTTTGATTTTGAAAAATAAATTTATTTAAAAATTAGAGATACTGCAGACGAAAGTTTTCGTTAAGTTTGTTTTCCAAAAAATTAAACATAAACACCGTCATTTTATGTGATCCCACTTTAGTACTCTATGTATCATTGATTAATGATTAATCATGAATTGTTAATTAATGAACATGATTAATTGTTAATTAACATGAGTATTTGTTATTTAATAAACAAGATTAATTGTTAATTAATGACCAGGATTAAGTATTAGTTAACGAGCATGATTAATTGTTAATTGTTAGTTGTTAATTACTGAACATAATGAATCAGTAATTGTTGGTTAATGAACGCATTTAAGGAAACCCTTGCATAATCATATCATGTACATTCATGCATGCATGGTTGTAATTCGCGACGCATTGTTGGCCGACCTAGGGTCCAGCGTAATCGAGGTTCCGTCCGAGGCCGAGGCAAGAGACGGGAATCTCGAAGTCGACCAGACACGTCGAGGAAGCTAACTCCGACTCGAACCCAGGCAAGCCCGGTGCATCCCACCTATGTTTCTAAAGTCTTTTCTTTTATCACAATAATGAGTCGTGATTGTGCATTAGGTTATAGGAGTTGCTTGATACCCTAGATGCATGAGATAGGTTTCCATTTGTTTATGCTATACTTGGTACGGGTAGCTCAATAGAGTTAACGATCGCTAAGCTTAAGTTATAGGGAATCGGTAGAAGACGAGTGGTGTCATACACTACTCGCGAGATATAGGGTAATGACTGGTTTATTATTGCTAAGAAGAATGATAAGAGAAAGATGAGAATGGAAGTGAAGATGTTAATAAGTCGAGACCGGACGGGCCCCGTAGGAGAAAGGGCAAGACGGAGATGAGGTCTTGCAAGGTGGTAGCCCCGTCCGAGTCGGTCAAGGACCGTACTCGTTGTCGGCTTAGTTGAACAAGTTTGAACGTACCGAACTACATGCTGGTATCATGGGCCCGAGCAAGCTGATGTACCCTATCCACCCCGAGAGATGTAGCGTAGCCGGCTCTCTTTCTCGGCTGTCGGTGAGAGGATAGTCTCACGGGAGGGAGATGGGTCGACCACGAGGGAAGTCGTGGCTTCGCCATACTCCCGGGGAGTTGGAAATGGCTAGTCTTCCGTCGGTGCTAGCGGGAAAGGTTGTCGTATACGACCGATGGGGTGCGTATACGTCGTGTAGTCGGGTTTTGCCAGCTGGTATAAATCGATTCGAATCGCTGTCCCTCGCAGTAATGAGTACCGCTTGTTTAGCTCGTCACATCGTAGTAATCAAGCTGGAAGATGACGATGAGAGATGAAAGAATTGTTGGTCGCAAATAATCTTTTCTTGCAAACTTGATTGCAGTAGTTGTAGACTACGAAACCTTGTTCTCTATTGAACTTAACCCGAGCTAAAACTTGAAAGTAAGGATCAACCATTAGTGCTGTTTTTCGCAAAAGAGTCAACTCCACAGCCGGAAAGCCTTTGCATACTAGGCGTCGGCCTTAGCGTGCCTGTTGACGGGTCGATCTTGCTGAGTATTAGAATACTCGGGGTTTGCTCGTTATAATTTCAGGGCAAGCGTCGTTCTTCCATGACGATTACGGTAGCTGTCCGGAAGAGGAGCCGTGTTCCGAGGGTGTTTCCCTCAAGTGGGAACAGATCCCGACGTCCTGAGCGAGGAGGATCGTGGTGTACGACGGGCTCGGTACATCACGCTAGTGGTCTTTTGTTGTAAAGTACAAGTTTTCGCTGCAAGACTCGTAGGTTGTTAAACTTCATTAATGTATTATGCTTCCGCCGTACAATGTTTGTATTTCGAAAACCTGGTTGTATTATACCATGATGTATATATTCTAGCTTGTATGAGATGATGAACTGTTGTAACTCGCTGCGTCGAGTGTCCCCCTGTACCGAGTCCTGGGTATCCCGGAGGGGATGTCACAATCATTTTTATACTTGACAGTGTTTTTTTGTAAATTTCTTCATATTATAATAAAGTAATTTTGTCTAATGAAAATGTCTTTGCTTTTGTGTCTCAATATTTTAATTTTGCATTAAATTATCAAGCCAGGGGGCTGCTGTGTTATTGTGCTATTCCTGAATAATAAGACCAGTCATATAGTCGGTAGGTCTGTTGTGTTGAGAGCGATCTGTTTCTTTTCGATTTAAGACTGGTATGTTCAGGAAGGGAAATGGTGTAGCATCTTTCTTATGAATACTGATTGGTAGGCTGCAGTGAGAGCGATCTGTGAAATCTTAGATCTTACAACTTAACTTTTTTCCTAAGATTACGTGATCTTTTTAAAGTAAGCTATAACTATGAATTGTGATCTGTGCTGATTAGAGCCAGAATTTAGTCATAGTTAGTTTCAGCTGAAATAACTATCATGTCTTGGGCAAAGAAGTTAATAAGTATGATAGTGAAACCAGTACTCATATAGAAAAGAAATCTAAATAGCATGATGATCAAGATGTTTGATTACAAAAGTAAGTTGGGCCTAATACAAAATCTAAACAGCAGGATTGCTTGGAAGTATCGGTATCACCGGTCTTAGGATCTTCAACTAGTCTATCCTCTAGCGTTTCTTTAGAATCGGAGGAAGACAGTGGCAAATCAGCATCTAGATCTTCAAATGCGTCTTCTACTGTCTGCTCGGCCGCAGTTGCTGCATCTTGTGCATCTTGATCTAGAGCAAAAGCTGCTGGCGCTACGTTCGACGGAACACCTGTTGGATCAAGAGGAACATCCTCTATCAAGTCCGAAACAGTACCAATGAGTGAGTTCTTCAGCTCATTGAACTGATCTTCAGTGGTGTCCGGGTAGGCGCCATCCTTGATAAAGTTGAAATCACAATCCGAGACCGGAGTCCAAGATTGGATTATAGCGGCTATATGGCCTCCTCCCGCAGCGGCAACCATTTTGGAATGCTCTCTCGATTCTTCTAGGGAAAGCCCGGATGGCGGATTCAAGATCTATCTCGTTGGGATCAATAGTTTGATCGCCATTGAGATATTCCAGAGTGCGTACTTGTACCTGCAGCAAGTTCTGAAAAAAGCAAAAAATATAAGAGAGAGTTATCACTGCAAACCGGTATTTTAAAATAGAATTTCATAGGAAAGAAGTGACTTACGTCTATGCCTGATTTCTGCGGCTCTGAATCTGCCCTTGATGTTAGTATTGGATTCTCTTAGCTTGAGAACAAGCTTAGCAGATTTATGGGCGGTCTTCGGAGCGCTCTCTTTGTCGACCTACGCTGTTTTTGCTGCTTCTAAAGCTTCAGCTAGTTCAGCCTTTAGGCGAGCATTTTCAGTTTCCAGCATTTTGTTGGAGCGAAGTGCTTGCGCCGGGATGTTATCCTTGGCGGTAAGCTCGCCCTCCGGTTCTCCAATTCGAGCCGCTCTGTTGCTCTTCAATACGGGAGCCCTCTTCAAGTGCTTGCTCCTGAGCAGCTGCCTTCTCGGAAAGGACTTCTTCTGCCTTCTTGTGAGCGGCAACGAGGCCTTCAAGTGCTTGAGATAAGGAGTAGGACCGGTCGGAGAAAGAGGCTACAAGGAAAAATATGGAATACATAGATAAAAATTAAGAGTATTACTCTGGATTTCTCGGCGGAGATTGATGATTTCTTGCCGGCGTTCCTCCATCAATCGATGGGTGTTTAGCAGATTAGCTTCTCTTCTCTGCAGATCGGTCTCCCTGGATTTCAAACCGGCGGTCCGGGATTCCAGTTCGACCGGTCGCTCTTGATTGGTGCATAGCTCTTCCTCCAGGCGAGCGATTATAGCACTCTTAGCTTCGGAGTTTTTCGGAAGAACCTAAAAGAAGAAGTAAGGGGTTCGATTATTAAAAGGAAATTGCTTGAAGAAACCATTGAAGCGGAAGAATGTACCCGGCCGGATTCCGAGAAGTTCTTCGAGCCTCTTCTTCTTGGAGGGCGTCCCATTGAGCTGTTGCGGCAAAAGTTCTAGCTCCACTAGAGCTGTCCACCTCCACGTCTCCGACTACCATTTTGGCCGGTCCGGGTTCCCCTTGAGATTTGCGTGTCGTCCTGGGCCGACGAGGAATTTCGTCCACCCAAACTGGTCCTAGTGAGAGTTCCGGAGGAATGCGGAATAGCGTTGCCGGGGTAGGGAGGTTGCTAGCAGATGAGCCTCCAATGTTGACGAGCTTGATCTTCGGTGATTTGAGACGAAGCTCCTGCGCCTGGAGGCGGCGGGGATTTCCTTTGTGGGTGCCGCACTTGGAGCTTCGGAAGGTTTGGCGCTAACTGGAGGCGCAGTGGAGGAGGTAGTGGAAGCACTACCGGCGAGGGCTGAAGGAGCAGCTTTGTTTCTTAAAAAGCTAGCTATGCTAGCTTGGAAATTAGAAGGGATTCTGCAAAAAGAAGCGAATATCGTAAGGCTGGGATAAAAGCAATTTGAAAAGGAATAAAGATATAGAAGACTTACGAGGAGGCTTTCTTGAAGCCGGTGGAGGTCTTGATCTTCTTGGGGGGACCACGAGTATCCTCACTGGTTCCCTTTGCAGTCCTTTTGCCGCTGGATTGACTTGCGGTGTTGGGACCATTGGATAAGGAGTCGGTCGGAGAGGGAGCTCCTCGAGATTTTCCCGGGGCAGCTTCAAAGGCAGCCGGAGCAGCTTGGCGATCCCTTTCAACAGACTTCTACTTCTCTCGTGTCGCTCTTCAAGTTTTTGCGCCTCCGTGCGCGTATCGCCGACAGCGAGTGGAGGATGTAGTAGGTTTGCCAATAGTCAAGGAAGTAGTACGTTTTCTCGTACTAGGCACTTGAACCACCTTTCCGGATTTAGAAATCTTGGGAGCTATGCTAGGAGGCGAGAGGGAAGGACCGGCCTGAAGTCCCTTGAGTTAGACCGGCTTGAACCGCCAGGGGAGCGGTATTGTTCGCATAGTCCTCCCCCAAGTATCGTTGGGAGGTAGAGGAGGGTGACTCTTGAAGTTGTCCATTTTCCGTATTGAGAGATCGAGTTTGCATAAGAGAATGAAGGTTAAAAATAACGAGATTCGAAGATAAAGAAAGAGATACTTATAGGATCACAAAGGTTGGACGAGCTGAAAGCCGGACCTACTTTGGTGCATCCGGATAGATCTGGTTTCGGCTGGAGCATCCGCTCGATGCGGGCTTCTAATCGTTCTTTGTCGGGAAGAGGAGTTCCATCCAGCGGAATGGCAACGTCTTCATTGAAACACCAAGCCGAGTGTTCTTGTCTCTTGAGTGGCTGGACTCTTCGCACTATGAAGCTCCAAAGGACTGTCTCGGTGGTGACGCCTTTGACTTCCTTTAAATATTTGATGCAAGCCAAGAGCGAAAGGATTTCTCCGTCTTCTTTAAGTCTTTCCCTACCGATAGAGTCATAGTGCCCGATCTTTCGGTGAGTGGAGGTAAATTCGATCCGGTGGAAGTAGACCCTCACGATCCGACTACGACGAGCGAGCCCGAGGTGCCAATGCAATCGCTGAACCAACTCCCTATGGTTACCGACCTTGCTGGTGCAAGATCAGCCCGATCACGAGGATCGTTTCCTGCGCGCAATCGAAGAACGAGCAAGAAAAAAGATGCGAGCAATCTTTGATGTATCACTCGAAGGTGGAGTTCTGAATACACGCGCACAATGATGTGGGCGGTGGCTGTAGCTAAGGCTATCAACTAAACAAAACTCAAAGGAAACAAGGGCGCAGCCTTGGCTAAATACAAAAGGGGGCGCACGTAACCCTAGGTTAGTGCATGTGTGTGGGCCTTAATTGGACCGGCTATTCTCCTGGGCCATCGTTCCTCGAGCAATATCACGAAGTTGAGCTCTCTTGCACGGGCCCGAGTAATTGGTCCTTGATATGAAATCACATCCGGTGCTGTTGGAATTGAAGTCGAGTCCGGTGTTGTCACAGCTGGAGGTGGAGGCGCGACTTGAGGTGGTGCTGCTTGGTGTAATCGTTCCCATGTTCGAGTCGATGTCCTCATCACCTACTATCTGCGGTAGGGAAAATTTTGGCTATTTTGGCGCTGAAGGGAGGAAGTGCAGGCTGGGGATTATCACGGAAGAACCATCCTTGTTTCCAATGAGCTATGCTTTTATTCGGAGAAATAGAAAAATATTCATCTGCGCTCCAGACATTGAATCCCTACCCCGCCGACTGCAGCTCGGCGGTCCGATGAGGAAGTGGGCGGATTTGGAAAAGGTATTGGAATAATTTGAAGTGGGGGAGAACTCCGAGGAAAGCCTCGCGAGGTGGATGAAAAAAGCAATTTGCAGGATGGAGTTAGGGTTAAGATTCACTAACTCCCATCCGGAAAAGAAAAGGAGACCCCTAAAGAAGGAGCAGCAAGGATGATCAAGGCCACGGAGGAAAAAGTTTTGAAAACCAATTGCTTGAGAGTCGTCTATTCCCCATGGAACTTGGCTGGGAGAAGGGACGCTCCAGTTTAAGATTGGCCGAGGAGGAAGGTATCCGTCACGGACTGCATCATTAAGAGATGTTTCCGTGACTTTGCTACTACCAAGATCCTGAACGCCAAAAGGAAGCTGGTCGCGAGGAACAGAGGAAGAAGATGAAGGATTGGCAGAAGATTTCTTTTTGCCCATCTTGAGAAGATCGAAGAAGAAAATCTAAGATTGGATTGTGCGAAAGACAAGAGCGAAGAACAAGGGCGAATGGCGGGCGCGAATGAGCTTTCGGGAATGGGTTTGACCTAGGTCGACTCTTTGTTTCCTTTTATAGGCACTGGGATGGGCCCGGGGCTGAAAAGTTATCGGGCTATTTTGCAAGGCCCGATGGATCATTAAATGACTTATGTCGTGAATACGCAATTATGACCTAACGGCCATAAGGATATTAAAGATCTGTTATTTGTGTTAATTATGACCTAACGAGTCATAAGGATAAGCCGTCGTGCTTTATGTGAATAAAAAGCGGTCCGAAATATGAAAATTTTCAGATTGAAATTAAAGTAATGCTGAATTTTGTAATTTAGCAGTATGAAAGAGTTAGACTTTATCGACTCAATGATAATGGATGCCTTAGGCTGTGGGTGTTAATCATCCGGCTGATCATAGGCCTTGGAGACTCGAGTCGATGTGAGAATATGGGGAATAAACTGGTCCGATCAACCAGAATCTTTAGTTAAATGTGATATGACCGGTTAGACCGGTCTCGAAAAATGTGTTCTTGGCGAGAAAGTGCTAAGAGGGATATGATTCCATGGAAGATAGAAAAGCATAGTCTCTCCGAGAAAGACTCTTGAATTATTTGCGATCCTCAAATAATACAAGAGTCGGGAGCTATACCTAATTAGGTGCACCTGACCGGTGCACCGTATCCAAGAGCAGATCTATAACGATTGCGGGAGGTGGAAATTAATAGAAAAATAAATGGAGTGGTCTGTAATGATTGCATATCAAAGGAAAATAATAAAGAATCAACTAGTGGACTCTTGCATTATTTGAAAGGAGTTCAAATGATCCAAGAGTCGGGGCTATACCCAATTGGGTGCACCTAGTCGGTG